>DWJK01005030.1:0-11457 GCA_018248815.1 Croniades pieria auraria
TACACCGGGCACTAATCCAGACTCCGAGTCACTACTAGAAATTCTAAATTAGAAAAATCCAATAGTACCCGACCCGGAAATTGAACTCAGGACCTCCCGATCGGCAATTGCGCTTGCTACCACTCGACGAACGAAGCAGTCAAGATATAGAAATATATTTTAGTAATCCGCATAGTCACGCAACGTCGATCGTTCAACTACTGGACCATTGACGACTATCGATAAATGTTCATTCGTATTTTGGACGACATGTCAATCAATCGGTCGTTAATAAACTAGTAGACGTCATCGGATGTGTTGGGAAGTTTCGAGAACTCCCTGTTTAACCTGCATCAGTTCCGATCTGCACCGGATCTTAAGTGAAGCAACTTGCAACAATGCTATGCCAACGTCTCCACGTGTCGCTCACTACACAACAATTGTAGTAATCTGTTAATACAACATAGACATGACGACTACACAATATGTCGTCCACGTATTCGAGTGACTCAAACGGTTTCTTTATTCAAACTCATTCGTGAACGGACATTACTCGGAAGGTTTCGTGGATCAAAACATGTGTGTAAAACATTAAGGAAAAAACACACATGACACAAATGAATTGTATGGATATTTGATAAGTGTGAAAAAAACTGTTCGTCTAATTGAACTTTATTACTTCGTTTCACACATAACTGTGTGCGTTTGCATTTAACAGCACCATGATATAAATGTAGCTGAAGTAGTATTGCCCTTTACGTCAATGGGAGTTCCTTTCAAACGGATATCATTGCGGAACTACGAATGATATTAAATATAAGATAAACATTGCGAGCTGAGTATATTTTTTTCTCGTATAGCGAACCTAAAGCAGAAAGATCACAAAGAGGACAATACTTATGTCTGTCCGGAAACATATCCGCCTCTCGCGATAATATAGACTTACTCTGCGAATAGGAGGAACTTTCAGCTCAACAATTTCCCAATTAAACATGGTTATTTTTGCTTCAATAGATATACAGTTAAAAAAAACACAGGTATACAGTTAGTGTATAGTTCATCTTTTAACAATAAATTCAAGTTGAAAGGAAATCTACGCTTACTACTTCGGATGATTATTTGAAGACATTTACGTTGAGAGTGATATAAATAAGGAATGTTCTATATAATATCACTCCTTCATTTCCCCCAATTGGTAGGCAGAGGAATGTAGTCGATTCCCACGATTCATAAGTTATGTCTATTCCTCTGTAGGACCTATACGACCCACCATGAAGTAGAAGGTGAGTCTATTACCATACATCGGGCATTCAGATATATAAAGAATATCCTGCGTATGTCAAATTGCGGAAATTGTAGCATTATTATCAACTTATTTGTCATTATACCAGTGGACATGGATTTTTTCAAAGAATGATAAGGGTTAAGGCTCTAGTCCACCACGCTTGGGGGCGGATTTACGGTTTGGCAGACTTCGCACGCCTTCGAAAACATTACGGATAATTCTCAAGCGTGCACTTTTCCTAACGATATTTTCCTTTCACCGTTATAGCAAGTGATATTTATTTTTAACGTCTTATATGAATGTAAATAAATTTTAAACGTTTTTAAAACATTATTTTGTTATATTTTGTTAAAATTGTTGTATATTTAACGAATAAAATTAGAATATTGGTGGCGCTGTCGGGCAATATTCGATATTCAAAAATTAAGTTCACCAAATGAACACACCTATCAAAACATTGTCCCTGATTCATGTTGAACCACTATCTTTGATTAACATATCATTATCTATTTAGTAACATACGAGTATAAAATTACTTTTGAATTACTGATGCATATTGCCATAAATTCTCACGTTCGACTTTTTGAACAATGTAACTAATTTATCTTCATAACTAAGTCAACTACGAAGTAAGGATAACAATTGATGCAGAGACCATTTAGTACTTCTTTCATGTAGGGATACTAAAATCTACGTAACATCACGACTGTAGTACACTCCTACATTTCACCAGTTACGTTTAAGTCCCATGGAATAGGTGGTGAGCTTGTTGCCGTACACCGGGCACAGATCCAAACTCCGAGCCACTACTAGAAATTCTAAATTAGAAAAGTCCAATAGTACCCGTCCCGGAATTTGAACCCAGGACCCCCCGATCGGCAGTCGCGCTTGCAACCACGCGACCAACGAGGCAGTCACAGTCCTTGTACAAACTATACAAGGATAAAAAAGCGAAATATATTCAAGGAAACTACTTATCAAAGTATTACACTAATACAAATGATAGCTTGTCTACTCGTCATTAAACTTTACCTTCGCAATAGCTTTACGCTGTAAATAATAAATGAATGCCTAAAAGAATTATGAGCGGCTATGTTACCTCCCTCGTGTCATTAGAGCCCATTATTGCAGGCGCTACTGAATCAAACATGAGCAGATCGCGATCTTCACCCCCGGGGTCGTTATAGGAAATTAGATCTAACTGCAGCGATAATTGTAAGCTACGATTCCTACCTGTTCCAAGTAAGTCTGGATTTTTGCTGCTTATTAGCTCTGATGGCGGTCCGACGGTTGTATGAGTGCTACAATAAATGTGGGTAGTTACAGAAATGAATTCATTTCTAACGATATTTGACAGAAGCATATAATAATAGTCAAAAATCATCTTCTGAATTCTAGCTCAATGTAGATAATAGAAAGGTAGACTTATTCAAAGGTTCCAAACATGTTTTATACTCAATAGGACTCATTGCGATGAATATACCACCATACCAAGTTTCCAGGCAACGCAGAGAATCTCGAATATCTTTATGTTTACGGATCTGATGTTTGTCTTCTACACACATCACTCTTTTCGTGCACGCATACCGATATAGGAATTAATACGATAAGAAACGGCAAAAGTTAACAAAGTAACTGCTCAGTTAACAAATAGGTCAGTTAAGATTCTATCGCGTAATAACAGTGCCGACCGCGCGCTGCGGTCACCAAATTATGGGTCGCGCGCATCGGTGGCTGGAGTGTCTCCCTCGTCGTCACACGTCAACTGGTTACCATATAATTTTATAGGAAGATACTTAATAAGTCATATAACTCTCCAATAGTTCAAATAACAGAGTCACCATATTTAACATAACATAACATTACGCTTGTATTTCGTGCGGACGAGTGTAGTCATATCATATCATAGTACCATCTTCAGTTTCTATTATGTAGTTGTGTTTCATCATCATCGCCTCCATCATTCCACTGTCGGACACCGATTTCCTATCAGAATCCTCTGATCAAGGTCAGGCCATAATCTGCCACATTTGCTTGTTGTGAACTCTAAGGTGTGGAGATTTCCTAATGATGTTTTACTTCATTGACACACAAAGTGATATTTAATTTTAAAGAGCTCATAGCTTTGTAATTAAAGTTGTCAGCACTAGTTTTTGAGAACACGACTTTCGGAATGGAGGGTTGAATTCTAAAATTCTACATTAACATGTTCAAAATCTTTAATGTAAGGATCTTCTACAACTTCGTTGTGATTTGAGTGGGCTCATGGAAGACCCTAGCTTGATCCAAAATTAGTTATTCGGAAAAAATAATTTAATTACCAGCTTAGTATAAATCAATTTATTTCGAATATTCCATTGGGCCCTTAGATAACATTGCATTGATAGATAACATTGCAATATAGATTACAATGATAGCTTTGAAATTAGTTTTGCTAGCAATATTTTTCTCATAGATTTTTGAACCAACGAACGGGTTACAGGATTACCAAATATATAATGGTCATTATAAAATGTAGTGATTAAAATATTTATCGTCTTGTGATCCCAAAAGAGGAGTTGCCATCATGTGAACCATCGTTTCTTATCTCTTGTGTATCCGTTTCACTTTATCAAAAAAAAAAAACTAGATATTGTTCCACACGTTTTGATCCGATGCTCTTTTCAATGTTCAGCACTTAAGTAATATTTACGTACATTAACATTGTTTATTTCAGTACATCAAAAATAATATATAATTGACTAGTACCAAGTGTTCTTTACGAATTAGGTAAACAGATTTGATTTAAAAATAAGTCATCTATTGTATCCACATGACACGGTAGCTCGTACTCAATACTTTATAGACTCAGCAGTCGCAAGATAAAGTCTAGTTTCTAATATTTAGTATTTACATTACGATCGTATGCAATTGTAATCTAGATATGTGCATCCATTGTTGTGGCCGCAACTCTTTGTATTGCAAAAAATATCCGTTTGTATGCAAAGGGCACATTAACATTCCTCAGTGGCTCTCCGGACCTGTGTTTGTTTACATAACGTTATCGGCTATTTTTTATGTATATCTATTGCTCCCCATGTTTGTGTTAATCAATTCTCAATCCTCTGTTTTATTATAATCTTCAGTACCATCGTTATATTTATCTATTGAATATTTCGTCTGTATTCTATAGGTATTTGACTATGATTAAATTTTGTGTACGTTGGATATGTTTGAGACTTGTTTAGCTACCTCAAAACGACATAATGTATCTATATGTCAGGTTCACTGCTGGACATAGATTTTCCTTAATAAATGCATTTTACTATATGTTACTTTGCCTCAGCTTCTCTGCTGCCTTTAACAAATTTAAGTGCATTTAAACAAATAACACTCATTGACAAATTACAGGCTCCCCATATCAAATCTCAACGCTTCTAGAATTGCTCTGAATTGCTTTTAATTTGATTAAATCACTTGATGAGGACAGCTTCCGTCGCCGCCGTCGATTTAATCAAGATTGTGCTTCAAGTTCTTTTTTTAAACAATTAAAGTTCTCAAAGAATAATTCATATGCGGGTACGCGGAATTCGTTCCGTTTATGTTCGCGGCCACTTTCGGACAAGCGATGTTGGTCTATTGAAGTGTATCTGACATGTTGTGTAACTTTATGTATATATGTAGATATGTTAATAGCTTTAATTATATATATTTTTATTAACTCGGCTGTTTAACCCCCTTATGTAGGTACGTTACATTTTTGTTGAGACAACGGCGAATAAGTTTCTCTTTTGTCTTTATTATTGTTTAATATTTTAAAAAATATTTTTCGGATAGAATAGGATGCTTAAAAGTAAAAATGATTGGGTTTAAAAATGGAATTTTTTTAAGGACTGTTGAATTATTTTATTTTCCATACGAACAACAAATTAATATGTAAATCAGGAACACGGTGATCCTTTTTACTGTCGGCTTTAGATTTCAATTTAAAATGTTGATTTATTGAACGTTACACATAACCTGCTCGATATTTAAATAGACTAGAATACAAATTGAGATATTATAATGTAAAATAATTACAGAAAGGAAAAAATGTCATCATGTCAATGTAGAAAATGTGAGAAATTTACTTTCTTATGTATTTATTGGAAGAGACAAGTTTTAAGTGAGATAACGGTGATAGCCAGGCTTAAGTACAATCGTCAGAATCCACATATTTTCATAGGTATGCTGTGCTATGTCATAAGCGTTTTTTATCAAAGTGGTAATATTACAATGAAATTTAATTGGAAAATATCAATATTTCGGTATTTATATTGAACACAAGTTATCGTGGAATGTTTTAACACGAAACGTAATGTTTCTATAATAGTTAACCAAAGAGGTCAATTTTACGGCAATTATTATATTATTATACCAGTAACAGAAGTACGTGTGAGCAGAGATAGATGGCGCCACGTGTCGGCGGCGTCAGTACTTTCGTCACGGTCACACGTATTAAGAAATAATCGAGTTGGGTTATAACTTTTGTTTTTTCAATCTAACTTAATAGAGACGTTAGGCGTTAAACGCTATTGTGGCTGGTGTTAAAATAATTTTCGATTTATGGCGTAAAAATTTCTCGTAATAGCGGTTATTTACAAATATCTCTGTCATTCAGGCAATTATATTTTTTATAAGTGGAATGAATATAATAAAACACGTCTATGGACAGTTTCGATATGAAAAAAAGATTTTTAGATTTTTTGCCGCTATTAAATTGGAATTTATAAAAATATATTTACATGTACTGAGTAAAGAAAGATAGACGTGATTTTTATTTATTTTATAAAACAGTTACGAATATCGCAATGATTTATGCTATTGCCCTCTAGATGGCGCTATGCGTATGTTATCGTCAGTTGTTTTTGGCAGTATGAAATTTTTCAATCTTTTAAATTATCAATATTTAATTAGTATTATTTTTACCTTGATGACTGAAAGCAAAATTTTTTACGCGTAGAAAATTACCATTGCATGGAAAATTTAAAATTTCTCAGCCGTTCGGGATCGCTGTCCGGCGAGTTCGTATTACAGTAAAAACGTGACTTTTATATTAAATTGGTATAATATTAATGTGATGCTCATTCGATTGCAGTGGCACGTCCGGAGACGCATCGTCGGGCGTCGCCCCACACACTCGCGTTAAATGGCTAATTCGCGCGGCAAACATAAGCGCCATAACTCATATCGACTCACCGATACGGGAGGAACCGACGCGCGTACACCGCTCTCGTTCTAGCAAACTAGAGAAACCCAAGGCGACTGTGTGTTTTTCCTTTTACTTCCTTTGAAATCTTATTTTGAATTTTATTCCTGTAGGGGCGTGTATGCGATGTTGTTGCATTATGTCGCCCGTTCTCTCCCGCGAGTCTCGCGAGCGTCCTTTTCTCGCTTTTTGTGATTTTAATTCGCAGAACGGCATCGGAACGTGATTCGAGTCTATAGAACTTTTTTATTGCAAATGTTCGGAATTCGTCGGACAACGGCGAGGATTCGGCAAGCAGTGGGCGATTGTGTATCGTCGATTTAATTCACTTTGAGATGAGACAAATCTTAGATGTTCGAGATGTGAAGCTAATATCCTCCAATAGCGCTGTTTCGATTTTATGGTCCATATACGGATCCAAATGGAGATAGAAACACGAAGGTTTTTATGCAATGATCCATAATATGTTATTGTGTATAGGATTTATATAAGTGATCGTAATACCTATATACTTAAATTTTTTCGTTTAAGGTTTGGGAGGCGAAGATTTTCTCAAATGTAATTATTTAATTTTGATATAGCTACCTAAATTACTATTTGATTTATTCCGTTTTGTAACTAATTCATTACTTATAGGCAAAAATATATTCGATGTAGGTAATAAATATGTATGAAAAACTATGTACAAAGGAATAGAGGCGTGGACGAGGAGAGAACTTCGTAGAGAGCTTAGGTATAACAATTTTTTCTAGGTTATTATACAAAATCCTTTATTTATTCATTATTTATTACACAAATGAACAATTGCATAAAATGCTTACTTGAACCTAATAACAACCTCTGCCGGTTTAACTTTGGGTGAAGTAGAAAAACATTAAAAGCCTCGTAGAAAAACTGTAGTAAATAAATAGCTAATACGTAAACACCGAATATTTTAAAATTCTTTTTTTTTTCAAAATAATACCTTTTGATACAGATATATATATAGAGTTTATAATTATTCCAATAAGTCGTACTTTTACTCTTGTTACACACTAACTGTATCTACTGATATGAAATCAGGTAAGACGTGGAATATTCACAGCGTTGTTCATTTGAAAGACACTTTATTATTTGTAAGTAATTACATATCTATTTTAAGGGTTTTGGGTTTTAAATAGATATTTCTGACTTTAAGCTAGGGAAATAAACTATACAAAAAGCTAAAAAAGGGTATAAAAAAGTTAGCCGACACAAAGTTATCCGATACAAAGTTATCCGATACAAAGTTATTCGATACAAAGTTATTCGATACAAAGTTATCCGATACAAAGGGCGTAGTTGCCATGTGACAATAAAAGGTATATTTATACAGGTGTAGTTACAAGATAGTTTTTTCTGTAATGTTTTTTTAAAAAACACTTTATTGCACAACGCATAAAAGAAATATAGCATAATGAAAACAAGACAGTTTGGTCAAAATAGCTGGTCTTGTCGCTGATAGAGCGATTTCATCCGATTAACCATAATGTAGAGAGCTTGTGTTAGGTAAAGAAGACTTAGACATAATTATAGAATCCAATTACAAACAAAAATAAGGAGTCCATCGTATCTAAAGTATAAACGGTATTAACTGCGTACTCGCTGCTTCCCATGGAAGTCGATCTACTTCACTTAGCCGCGTGTAAAGGAGCAAAAAGTTCAGCCTCAGACCAGATTACGTCGACAGAGGAGCCGCCGATGCATCAATATTTGGTTAAACTGTTGACACGCAAACCGTCTTAGCCGTGTGTACACAAAAGGGTTCACTAATGCCCTTTTTACCACAAAAAGCTTGGACAAATATTGGGGTAACCGCGACGGCAGCGCCGCGGCCGATCTGCGGCGTCGGCGCACACTACGCGCTGACTGCAACGCTAACTGCGTATAACATTTTAAAGAAGAAAATAATAGTTTTCATATACATACTTATAACACCTGAACATATTTAAAATTCACGCTTTTCGAAAGTGATTTTTACTTATCTAATTCATAGTTATTACGTTCATAGTAAAAATGTATTCAAAATTAATAATTGGCTTTATAAGAGGTAAGCGGATAAACGATTTATCTGAAAATTCGCGAGTGGCCAGCATGCTGAATCATGATCTTGATTTTTCAATACATAGACGGGGAATGACGAAAACATTTTGAAAATTCCTTGAATTCCGTCTTTCAATGCGAAGTCAATAATATCATATTAAAAATCATATTTTTAAAGTGTACAAAACGAAACGGTTATGTGATACTAAGGCACGAATCTTAAGTTTATTAAGACTTAATTTACGCATACAAGCCATAATACGGGCTTGAAAATATGTATGTTAATAAAATACAATGTACTTTGACTGACTTTACTGGTAGAGTATGACTAAGTCGGAATGAATAACGTAGAGTTCAATAAATAAAACATGCCAATTACAAAATTGTTCCTTTTGTTCTTTCGTTGATTTTCAGTTGTATTTAAAAAAAATGTTCCACCTGCATTCCTTATATCCTTGTTTAACAATTAGAAAAAAAAATTAAAAACGGAAACAAATTTTCATTTTACTCCGGATTCTAGTTTAATAATCGTTTTAATAGAAAACTCGTGTCAGTTGAATAAAATTATTGCCGATGAAAATGACAACAACGGTATTCAAAACTGTGGATGTTACGATCGAAATCTGCTGTCTCAGTTCGTTATTCAAACTAACTACAAGTGTCTACGAAAGACTAATTTGCAAACTATCCTTGAAGATATATACGTATATTAAAAGCGATCGAACGCTCCGTCCATCTTGCGGGAGCAAATCCATTAGCGATTAACGATCGATCGAGGGCCGCACTAAATTAAAATAAATATTTGCCAACAGCGCCTGGGCACAAAGCGGTCCCTTTCATCTCGCCGACACAGGTGCCGCGGTGGGTACTGTCAGGCACACTGTCTTAAAGCTTTCATACTACCAGGTATTACGTATCATATCTACAGCTTTAGTGACTCGGTATAGACTATTAGGCGAGCTACAGGTTTTGATAAACCGTAAAATATACGATTAGACTACCTAAGAATGTGCGCTTAGATAAATATGTATCGTTAATTAAATTTATATGACTTGTTAATTGCTTTTAGGTTTTTATAAACATCGCTTTGTCGTATTCCGCGATTATTATGTAATAATTATTTAATGGGTCGGTTAAAAAAAAAAAAAAAAATTATTCAGCTTGTAACAGAGGAATAATACAATATATGCAATATAGGATTTGCACATAATTTTTTTTTATCATTATATAAATGCGTGTTTTTTTGTGCCATAACAATATAGCGATTATATAGTTTTTTGAAATTAGAACCTATCTGTTTACATATTATTGTCAGCTGTAAACAGCCACGGAAGTCCATAGGGTGTCTTGGAATATACGCATATTTCTTACGCATATGTCATATTTCAGTATGACTCCTGACGCCTACGTTACCCTTTAAACCTGTATGCAATAATGCAAGCTAAACACTTTCCTCAGACAGCATGCTATGTCACTTAAAACGACTCTAAGGATGTACTAACAGTCTACGAATATATACATAAGTCAAGATCTAAGAACATGATTTTTTCAGTGTTTAAGATATGTTGATAGATTTAGCACGCAACTCTACATCATTTTTCATATCATGTATTTCTCTATCATTACTATGTACGAAAATACTTCAATAAATGAATAAAACAGTAAAAAAACCCAAAACCTTTTGTACATACTTTTATGAACTTAGAGCTTTAACATTAAGAACTCTACACGCGCTTATATGAAAACGAGGACCGAAAACAGTAAGACAACAGGAAGCTGCAAGTAGTCATTGAAATGAGGTAATATACACTGGAGGCAAATAGAGCATCCATTAAACGTATTCCCGTTGCTATGGCAACGGACACCCGACTCCTACAAACTCTACACTTTTATTTGAATAACATTGGAAACGGATTTTTCTAAGCTTTGACTCGTTGACCAATAATACAATCATAGATTATGACTACAATAGAAAGGAACAGAATGGATATTTCGCCGTATTTTTCTTTGAGTGTTATTTCTACACATATGTAGCTCTTTAAGGAAATAACAGACGATACTCTCTCGTACTACGTCGGCTTTTTGGAGGTAGCGTTGGTTGAATATCAACCCGAATTTGAAGGCTGGTTTTAAAGGTAACGCTAATGGTTTGTTAATAACTGGGAACTAACGAACATAACGGAGGTTGCTTGTTCAACATGTTTACGCGTGGACTTAGCACATTCATAATTAGAACAAATTAAGTCATAGAGTCTACTGACACAAGTTGGTTAGCATCTCATCTAGTTCTCATATTTAGTTCTGGAAATTGGTCCCTTTACATCTTCATTTTCGATTTTATTTAAGGGTGAAAGACCTAAAGGTTTGTATTTCTTTTGTTTCTAGAAGCTTCTAAGATTTAGATTTTTAGAAATATCCACGAAATTTTTTTCAAAATTTTTCAATATTGTATTGCTATCTAATTTAATAGCAGTACCGTAAAACAAACAATTTTTAGTTTTTCCATCCACAGTATGGTAGATAGGGTGGTGATTAATCATCAAGGTCCTATAATGGTCACCCACCACTTCTGCGGTGGTACGAATGAGAAAATCCAGGAGATTATCAGTATAACTCATTATGATATTATATAGATCATTTATTATAATAGAGCAACTTTGATTAACATCTCTTTGATATTTCTCTTTTTACTCTTCCTGAAACTTTTAGATAACGTAACATCACGCCTGTAATCCTCGAAGGGATAGGCAGAAGAGTGTAGTACACTCCCACGTTTCACCAGTTACGTTTACGTCCCATGGAATAGGTGGCGAGCCTATTGCTATACACCGGGCACTAATCCAGACTCCGAGTCACTACTAGAAATTCTAAATTAGAAAAATCCAATAGTACCCGACCCGGGACT
>DWJK01005031.1:0-11456 GCA_018248815.1 Croniades pieria auraria
TTCACGCGCGACACGCGTGCTCGCCGTCTTGTTGCCAACCACCTGTCCTACGGGAAGCGGGTACACGAAAGATATTTTCGCTTATGGAAAGCGTATAAGGGTGACCACAATATATCCCACAATTTTATTACGATTTGCAAGAACTTAACCTTTCTTTGATGTTATATGGATTGGAGCGGATGTGATGGCCACATCTTTATCCGGTTTAGAACATCTTGATAGTACATCAGTTAAATATATACAATAAATTTCAAAAATGTTTAATTTACCTACACTATTCTATTCAGTTACACCCGATAACTGATGATGATAATGATAATGGTTCCGTTCGGTGCGTTCAAACCTATACTGAACAGCGAAGAATCTACTGCTTTGCAGAAATCGGTAGAGTTGTGTTAAAAGAGAAAGTCCAGCTAATATACATTAAGAGGCATAATATGGGTGTCCGAGCTGGTGCGCGATACACAGGGTTAGATAGCATGCAAAACATGAACAGATGTAGGTATGAGGTAGATATACTAATGGGTAACTTTATTTGCATTTCTACTTAACATAACATGCTTGCCATTCATTAGCATCTCACTGTGATCTAAGGTCTGTCCTCACGAGGGGTAGGATTTGTACTTCATGTCCCACAATACCACAATTTCGATTGGAAAATGTAGCATTGGATTAATTTTTAAAGAGTTCAATCGTGAGTTAAAAAATTCTCTTCAGACTGACTCATCCTCTCAGAATAGAGTTCTAGTAGAATTCTTTGATCTATAGGCTGAAGTAGTTCAAGATTGTTGTTGAGAAATCTTATGTCACCATTTCAGCTCTTTGAGTGTTTCTCATCACCATCGTCATTAAACTTATTTATTGTTCTTCTATCGATGGGGTCTATCATCAGTATAAAGTTATTATAATGATTAATGGTCATGTAAATCAAAATTAAAAATGAAAATATCACAAATAAATTTTTACAATATTTTAATTTTATCAACAGTAGGGGGTATGTTGATTTTGACTCCCGTCATTTCGATGCTAACTGAATTATTTATATTCTTTTAGATCGAAACCACCCACTACACGTACGCAGGTTGAGTTGACTGGTCGTAAACATCTCGCGAAAGAAAGGTCAAGGAGCTTATAAATTTTGATAACATCTTGATCGTCCTCAAAATGTTTTGTTTTCATGTTGTTTTTCAAATAATTTAAATTCAGAATTTAAATTTACAGAAAGTGCAGCAAAATATTCAAATTTATATGACTTGGTAATCATTGATAATCACCATCTCATTATGGAAGATATCAATGGTCTACTTAATATTGTCAAGCTTAAATTCGATGTTGCTCTTAAGCTGAGCAAAACAAATGAAATCCTCTGGTAATTCTGATATAAAAATGGTTTTGTCGGTTTGTTGATTTATCATTTTGAGTTTTAGATTAGCATTTTGAGTTTTAGATTATATCAAATTTCTAACAACTGAACGAACTTTATCAACTATGTTTGAATGTGTAAGTACTCTACATAAGTAGTTCTCTATGAATTCGATAATACCTGTCTGTTGTCTATTAATTTTCACGAAACAATTTACAGAACAAGTTTTGTTGAAATTTGAAAGTTTGCTCGAACCCTGGGAAAACATAGTAGCTACTTAGAATATGTCCTTATATCAAAGTTTGTATTATCATATTAGGCGCTAAAATCTTTTATCCAAACTAATGAGCTCTTACTGAGAATTGGGTTTAAGGTAAAAATGTAAAGGTTAGTCTTGATGAGATAAATTTTTATAACATTTTATAAATATTAGTCCTTATTTGGAATCAAACACTGCTTCAATAGTCAGGATAACGAGACGAACAAGCCAGGTAATCCAGGATTGTGTGTCCTCGTAGATAAGAGTGTGGCATATATCTAAACATATGGAAGAAAACATTAAAATCTTTGTAATACTTAGTTATATAAACTTTTGCAAAAATGCTGCTTTTCTCAAGATTGCACGATCCTAATAATTTTTAAGGACCGACGTCTTTCATAAAATGGTCCTGGTATAACTTTCTTAGTGCTTCGAATACGTTCATCATACTTTTGTCAAGACAAATAGTGTCTGAACCCTGATCTTGACGGCCTGATTAATCCTGGTACCGGACAGTAGCAACTGTAATCTTTTCCGGAGCCACAAAAATTGAAATGCTCAAGGTTTCCTGAGCCTGGCCTCTCCCTAAGTCTTCGGGGAAAATGCTGCGCTATTCTTAAACGCTTTCTTGAATTTCGGAGTTTCCTATTATGTGAACGGTTTAGTCTGACTCGCTTAATGATTAATTCAGTTATACATATATTTTGTTTATACCGCTTAAAATTAAAATATTATCATTAATGTTTCCTCAATCGAAGTGGGCAGTTCTTGCGTTGAAGCTATACTTGTGTTGCCATCCCATTTTGATTAATTCTTTTGCTCACGCTACTTCACAAGTACTTCATAAGTACTTTTTCAAAAACTGGTCTCCTCACAGAATGAGAAAGCCAGTGACTCAGATGGAATATCATTGCCTTAACCCTTCTCGCTCTGGGGGCGAACCGTGTCAAAAAAATGAAAATAATGCAAAATGTGCAACTTTGCATACATTTTAAATATAACCTTGAATGTAGAATAGGTACATGTATTGTGGGTCTGTGATGCCATGTCGTTCCAATATTGCATCATGCGGTCCATCCAGTTCTGCGAGGAAGGATTTTAAATCGCCTTTATGTTTATGGTAATTTATTCTATATAGTTTTATCATTATTATTTTAACCATCATTCCTAAGCAGTAATTTACGTAGAAATATTGAAACAGCTAAACATGTAAGTTAATTTAAATAACACTTATGGAAACAGGTACATGATACGTATAGATTGTATGTGTAAAAACTTGCCTTCTAAGTTTAATTACAGTATATCTGTCACATGTTTTGTTGCCACATCCTCGTTTATTTAAATATTCCTTATAACTCTTATTTGTATAGATTTATCTGTTTGGATTAACTTATTATTTTCGATGTTAACACTTACTGTGTATAGTATTATCAGTCATTTATTCTTATATGTTGCATTGTTATTTTAAAATTTCAGGCTCGCTAAGAACCTTTGCGCCACGAAGGGCAGTCGTCGTGCTAACACCGGGAACCGCCTGGAACACGCCGTACTCACTCACATACAGCACGTGCCGTAGATCCTCTGTCGACTAAACGCATCTATCATCATCCACCACTGCCGGCTTCCGACCATCACCAGAACCTGGTTCATTTACAATGGCCCGTGGAGACGAGTGCATCACCGCTTCTAAAGCGAACTACGCCTGCAAACACCTAGATGTTACTGGCCCTATGAAGTAAGTTTATTTGAAGAAATTATAACAGACAATAGGCGAAACATATCTGAAGAAAACATCGATAACATTGTAGATTGTCTTCTGTAATAAATATTGTAATTAAAGAAACTATTTTGGAAACATCGTTCATACTGAGGGATCCAAATGAACGGGATGTAAATAGATGTAGGGGGTTCAGAACTAATGAGCTGCTTTATAAAGCTTGCCGTAATAAAACTTGCAGTTGCTTTATGTGAACGTCTAAAGAAGCAAACTAATACATTACTTTTTATGGGTGCCAATCCCTAGAAGCATAAAGTATTCAAATTGACGCTCAGGAAGAAGAAAAATGTTCTAAAAGACCATTTCACATTTCCAGAAAGCCGGTAACTCCACCAACTTCTACCACAGCTCCGAAAAAGCCCGAACAGAAGACCTACGGCGCTTGGGGTCCTGTCTTTAAGGACAAGAAAAATTTCACCGAAATGCACTTGTGTTGAACTGAATCTCATCTCATAAAAACTATAAGCCGGTCCATCAATCTCACTATCATCATAGCTGTCACCATTGGGTCACGTATTCACATTCTACCAAAAAATTGTATTAATGCGGCTTTAATAAAGATATCGTTTAACATAAATTCTTTTTTGACGTAACTTTTTTTCTTTCATGTCTTCAGCTTCGGCCTCACTCTGTCGCGTACTAACAGTGCCATGTAATTCATCAATTAACAGATTAAATATCATATCCATCTGCAATAGATTTTTTGTTATAAACCTGATAAAATTTCGTTAACACACCCATTAATTGGACTTAGATTGGTAAATATTTCGAATTATTATTCTGTTCTTTTCTTTTCACTGTTTTTCGTTGTTGTTATTTAAAAAAAACTATTGAAATGCAATTTTAAAATTCCATCAGTCTCTTTATAATCTTTTTTAGGATTGTTTTTGATTCAAACTCATTATTCTCTATGGGGCTTTAGAATTTATATTGCTGTATATGAATAAATTGCATTTAAAAATAAGTGTCTCATTTTTTTTAAAAAGGGCAAACTTCAATATATAGGGTAGGTTAGAGTCAAGGGCATTTGAAAGGAGCTTAAAAGCATTTAAAAGGCATAGATATTTTTGAAGTCGTATTTTTTGCACAAAATGCACTCGCTGTCAAAACATATAGCAGTTTTTTCTGAAAGTTTTTAATTTTAATGTAATAAAGAAAATCCAAGCTACACTAAACAGCCGATGAACTATGTACATATGTACATATTACGTAACAAACGTAACATCACGCCTGTAGTCCCCGAAGGGGTAAGCACAGAAGGGTAGTACACTTCCACGTTTCACCAGTTACGTTTAAGTCCCATGGAATGGATGGCGAGCCTATTGCCATACACCGGGCACATACATATTATTACACAAATTAGTAAACAAATACTCATATTGACAACATAGATATTGGTCTTGGGTGGCATTTGAACCCACAAGAATCGGCTTAGATCAGTCGCTGAAAGAACAGGGCAACCAAATAAGGAAAATGTAGAATTTATAGTATTAGAACCAAGAGATTGTTACGCAATTGAAAGGCACATTGAATTTAAACCGTAAAACGCACATAAAGGAGATGAAGTTTTCTTTTGTGTTATGTAGGTGCTTGCAACAGTAACACTTTGTTCTCAGATCCTCGTTGACCCAGAAAGCAGTAACATTGCATTTTTAGTTAGGGTCAGGTAGCGCGCGTCTATTTTTTTCTCGCTTCTGTAAATTGCCTCTCAAAAAGAGGGTATATTTAAAATTTATGATAATAGCGTAGCTTAGGCCTTCCATGAATACCATTGCTTACGCTGTTCGGATTAAAATAATTTTCAAGATGCTCAGATTTTCAGTAGTGCGTTTATTGGGTGCCCGTAATAATTTACGTCATAAGCTTAGTGAGAAAATGGATGGAAATATTTTAATGGAACTTAAGAAGATATTTAGTGTTTTGATGTGTGGTCTAGGTCAAGGTCTAGATATCAAAATATACGAGCTAAAATTTTGTTACCATACTAAAATACATTGGTTAGGATAATATTAGGCTTTGATAGCAGTTGTCCGTATGGTAGGCTTTTGATTCAGTAGGTACAATAAATAAAGTACAGTTATATAATTATAAAAGAAACCAAGTTCACTCATCTGTTGAATCATTGACGGACAGACTAAGACTGTAAAAAAATTAAAAAAAAAACTTTATTTTAAGCATTGTATTCGAACGAATGAACAAATTTTTTTTAAATCGAAAGTATAATGCCTATAGAATATTTAAACGCTGAGTTGTCTATTTCTATAGGGATTCAAACGGAAAAATAAAGCACTCAGAATCTTACAATCTTTTCTGAGAATCACGGTATTGTTCTGGAAGTGAAATATAACTTGTTCCGTGCTGTATGTAGCGCTACGTTTTTAATTTGTCTTACAAAATGAAACAGTTTATCTATCTGCTATGTCATAAGTCTGCTTCGTTCTTTTATCATCAGACAGCAGCATAATAGATTTATGCATTGTTTTATCTGATGGGAAAATATTTGCTTTTTAGTTTGGATGGGAAATATATCTCGATACCAATCAATGGGGTCTGTTATTCGTACTTCTCGTTTCTGTAATGCATACTAATCTACTAAGAATCTGGTAGACATCACTGATTTTTAAGCGATGTATGTGTTACTATCACACATTCCTTGATTTATGGCGAAGAAAAACAACGTGAGGGAATGTTAAGTTCCCCAAATATTCTCGGAAGTGTGTCAAATCTGCAGAGCCGCACTTGATCAGTGAACTACGACCTTAACCTTTCTCATCCCGAGCGAAGACCTACGTCAAACAATGAAGTGCTAAAAAGGGTGATAATGAATCGTCGAACAAGTTCTCTTATTATCGATGTAGTAATTAGGGACACGAGTCCTAAATAGAAATTTAGTTACATATTTAAAATACAATTCTTTGTCGAATTCGTTTTCATTAACCTACTCGTTACGAGAGTTTGGCATTATTAGATGTAGGCTGAAGGTTAATTAAGGTTACAAAAAAATATACATACAGTCATTTATATGTAGGAATTTTTAAAAACATTGCGAACAATAAATGTGGCCAATGCTTATTTTGTTGTTCAAAGTATTTAAAGTCTTATTGATGTGCTGAAAGGTTTAAATTCCAACATCGTGTTTACAGGTACCAATGTTGAGGACAAGTTTCAGGCAATAGGTTTATTTGAACAGAAATGATATTTCATAAAGAATTTTTGAAATAAGTAGTAGCTTTGTGGCGCGTTCTTCCGGCAACAGTTTAGGATTCTGGGTCAAGCTCCATGGTGATTTCTCGCAGCTAGTTTTAACCCTAATTAGGGGGAAATTTTTCATTACATTAATTAATTCTCGGCGAGTGCCATTTTGTGTAGGTTTATATAATTTGAGTTTCGTCTTACATACCTAACGTGTCGTGTAACATTTTGAATTCTCTTTTACTAAACGTGGAATTCTTGCAATCAAAATGTTATAAGGAAAATCAAATTCGTGGTTTCATAAGTCTGTGAATGCCTTAAAACTCCTTATTAAATACAGATTTATCTTTTTCAGCGGTTTTTTCAATTCATGCTATACTTACTACATTTCTTGGCTAATCGAATTTTATAGGAGCGTTTTAAAATTCCGTTCGGGAAGAATTCCATCTTTGAGATTTACTCTCTATCGCACATTTCTCGGTCTTTCCATGCTGCGTCACAAAAAATTGTTGTAGAATAAACAGACGAAAGGATAGTACTGCTTTAACCTTAATATTGCATTTGGATTTTTTTTCAATCGGAAGTGTATTGGATACTTTGTCATTGCTTCATTGCTATGATGAAGTTTTATCCACTTTACTGATTGGCACTCTTCAACTAATATTTATCATGAAACTACATAGCCCCCTAGATTTTTATTTAGCCCGCGCTTACGGTATTCTTAAGAACATATTAGTGTTCTCTATAATTGGCGTCCCCCAAAAAATGGCGCATTATTATCTCTTTCAAATTACAAGTTTTATTAGCCTGGTCATTGTGGTCGCCATCTGAGTAAGTGTTCCGGTATCTTGATAAGAAAAATATAATTAGCTTCTATTAAAATATATGTTACAGAAAAATATATTAATCAGCTTCTATTAAAATGTATATTACAAAAAAATATATTACGTGAAACAATATGGTAGATTATGAATTTAAATTTTGCTTGGTTAATATGAATTCTGTAAACAACAGTAAACCTATATAATAGTTACAAAAGAAATCTTAAAGAAACTGACTACAGAAATGGGACACATTTTCCTTTTGTTTCGTTGTTACAACAATAGGGACGTGTGTTTGTGTAGTTCTAGCGTCGTTATTTTTTTTTTTGCAGTTCCAAAAAACACACCCCAGTAATTTTTCCATTGTTTTAAAAATTATGCCCGTAAAATAAAATTATGACTGAATCCATTTTATGTTTTAAGCGTAAACGAATCATCGCTAAATGAATAGTTTAAAAAGTTTGGATTTGTAATCATTTTACCAATATGGAGCGACACAAAAATATTTAGTGTTTCAAAAACGCCCCTATCCTTTATCTTATAAATGTACTTAAAATAAAATACGTTTAAATAAAATAAAAATATAGTCACTGATAAAAAATTTGCTGAAATGAAAAACGTTTGAAATTCTTTCGACATTGAGCACTTCACCCTTCTTTTATGGAATTAAAAAAACTTAGAATGTATTGTCTAGAACAAATCAATAAAACTTCAATATTTTTACAATTTAACCGTTTATTGCATATTAAGTTTTCTTATTTATGTTAGGCAAAGGCAAATAAATGATTGAATTGATATTCTAGTAATAAAAAGTAGGTACTAATACGACATGCCCGAGCTAGGTTTAGGAGTTAAAAATATTAAATACCCAAAATTTCAAATGTTCTGTACTCTGAGTTATTGTCAAGAGAAATCATAATTAAAATTTAACATTTTATTTTTTAAATTAGTACATAACTAAAATTAAAATAATTACAACAATTGCCAGTGTTGCCACACGTATTCGAAATTAGATTTTACAAATTCTACCAATCTAGCAGATCCTGCGGGCGTTTCCGGCTTTCTCCCCCACCCTTTCTTTCCTCCTGTCTGTACAAGGTAAAAATGTGCGGCGATTTCATTTCAAACTTTTGTATTGTAAAAATGTACGATTTATTGTCAACATGTTTAATATAATGACGGGAATTTGGACAAGGTTAATAGCATCGAAAGAATGAAGACGAATCGCGACCGTATGACAGCACTATAATCTTTTAAATAGTGTATGTATTAGGTTCTAATCCTTCTTTTTTCATTTGATCATCTATCCAGGTCTTCAGATACGATATGTTCATGTACATTTGAGGTGCACCAGGATAGGTATAGGTCACATTGAACGAGGTCATGCCGAACACCGCATAGCGTATGTTATTTGAAGAGTCCTAAATAGGAAAAATTTCTAATTACATTTCAACAAAACCAAACCTATCCTAGATACTGGTAAACTTTGGAACACAATCTTTCATATAACATTTACGTGGAGAATTATTATTATTATAACCCAACGTCTGATCCCTTATGCGATATGCAGAGAGCATTAAGTGCTACATATTTTTTACAGACTTCACTTGCTTTTTCTGCCTTGGTGTCATTGTTAGTTTCTTAAATAGCAATAAGCTAGTGTTTAACAACGATGATGTCTGATGCATGATTGCCTATTTACACTTGTTATGAATATGTCCAAATACTTTTTATATGGAGCACAAGAGCAATAATTTAAGTAACACAGCAGAGGGTTCCGCGGTTTTGGGCGCGACAGTCGCAACGCTGCATCGCGACAGTAGCGATGCAAAGAGCGGAAAAGGTATACGACCAGAATCTTTGCGACTATCGCGTTGGTCGCGCAACTGACTTGTTTCAAAACGTTGCTGTGGGCGACTTCCATTACTCGCAACAACACTTGCGCCGACTGCCCCGCTTTAAACCAACTCGTACTTGGCTAGCGTGTGTTGATGATTATGAAGGTAATGATAATAATATTTGTTTAGTGTTTTAGGCTCAACATTGAAGTCCAAAACAAGTGTTTTACGATGTTCGTTAGTTAATATTATTTTGGTTAGTAATTGATGCTGGAGATGAAGTTTATACGATCACACTCACCATCATCGGACACACTATTGGCGTTCCAAGGCTTCCTTGACAATAACTGGGTACGTCAACGACTCCTACCCCGCACGCTACTAACTCTCTCATATCGTATTCAATGTCGTCAAAATGGTTCATCTGACTGCTACACATCTCTTTGTCCACTAATTTGATTTTCACCTACGAAGTTAAAAATTGCGCACAATAATTGCTTTTATACATTTAACGTTAAAAAAGGTAAGTATATACAAGTTTTAAGTTTCTTATTATTACAGTTGCTGGTTCACCCAAATTACCCTCGATTATTTTAAATTTAATCACAATTGGCGAAAGCTTACGTTTCACTCTAATTCCATTAAAATAGTGATTTGTTTTTGGATTTTTAACTAAGCACTCCTATGATTTATACATGTAGAGAACGGATAGAAGAGAAAATATAATGATTTATTAATGACCAGCTTTCTCCTGTCTCATTTAACAAATAATTTGAGTGGATCAGAAATAACAAATCATCACTCCTTTATTTCATCGAATGAGTAGGCAAAGGATTGTAGTACGCTTTCACGATTAATCAGTTATGTTACACATTCCACCTGGAAATGCTGGATGAGCGTATCGTCATACACCGGGCGCAAATTCGGACTCCGTCCTACTATTGGGAATTAGAATTTTTCAAATTAGGTTGCAAATACCTTTCTCAAACCTATACTCGACACTGGAAGTCCTCTAACACTTTCCAGATTATTGCATTTTCCGAAGCATTCATAATCAGGAGGTGTCTGGACGTTTGATAGGCACGCCGGTAAAACTTTATTCTCCACGTTGAATTGGAAGGGTTCCTCCAGGAATAGAAGCGCAATAAAAGTGTAAAAGACATCTGCAAGGAAATGTTAACAGTAAAATAGTCAATCAACTTCGTGAAGATGTCTGCACATTGCAAGTATATTAGCACACCCTTATCATAATTATAAGTAATAACCGTAGATTGACGGGATTCCTCTGAATCTGAATTTCAGAGATTCGACTCTTATGGGGTTGCTCTACTCAGTTCGGTTGACCGTCTGCTGTTCTCGATTTGAAATCTCTATAGAATGCATCTTCATATGCCGGTATATATGCATGTATACATTTAAATGTGAAGATTTGTCCGACATGTTTACGCTTGCGTACCGCAATTTCTGACTCGAATAACAATCACAACATTTCTTCGGAAGTCTTTAGGATGGCTTAAAACTTACCTGTTGGATATATCGCACTAAAGTTTCTTCAGGGCTTAAGTTAAGGAGGGTTGAAGGGATAGTGAAAAGAAGAACAGAGATGGGTGGTATCGTAAAATACTCTTCTATGGGATACTTACTTGCATATTCTTTCTTGTGTAAAATGTGTTTCGCGACATTTCTCATTTGGAATGAATATGATTGGGACTCTTTAAAAACCTTTTCACCAGCTCTGCATTGGATCTAAAAAATGTTTATTAATCAATAAAACTTTAAAAAATTTTTTTGTGTTTGATTAATGTAAATTACAAAATGATTCCTTACGACATTCCAAACTAAGGTCATCAAATGTAAGTGTTTACGCTAACCTCATTTGCTGCTAATTGCTCACCATCTCTATAAAGAACACGTGCTAATGTGAGGACCACTGAGGGATGGATTAAGACTCCACTTCCTAGATATTCTGGTACATACCACAACTGCATGTTCTCTCCTTTCCTATGAATAATAAAAGTACGAAATTTGAAAGCAACTTAGCAATCCCTGCCTAGCAGACCTTTAAACAGCCTTTGAGAGAAGTTATTCAGTCACGTTAGAGATAGAGAGAGGCCGTTAAGTTCTGAATTAAATGTGTTGCATGGGTCCGTGATAAAATTAATTAATACATTTTATACCCAATTTACGTAAGGAGCATGAATGAATA
>DWJK01005032.1:0-11456 GCA_018248815.1 Croniades pieria auraria
ATGGCAATAGGCTCACCACCTATTCCATAGTGGGACGTAAACGTAATTGGTGAAACGTGGGAGTGTTCTACACTCCTCTGTCTACCTCTTCGGGGATAATAGGCGTGATGTTACGTTTTATATTCCCCGATTAACGGGTCGAATACTAAACTATTTCTGTTCTAAGCTATTTATACTATTTTTTTTAGACTGACATATTATACCATATTAATAAATTTTTCAGCTCTGACGATATAATAATTTAAAAAATATAGCTCCGACTTAAAAATTATAGCCGCAACTAGTAAAACAAAAAAAAATAGATCGTATTCCCATATTTTATTTTATTTATTATTAAAATTATATATTGCTTACCCCATAAAGGATCTGGCGTGACGATAGAACAATACTAATACCTATTAGTATTCACACTTTATTAATGCGTGAATCACGAAGCTTGGACGTAGATGACTGTGGCGAAGTATCATAATGTACAGAAGGTGCTGTTTAAGTAGTTGACGAGGTAAAACGTGTTAAATGGTTTGCAAAGTGAAATTGTTAGCGAACTTCATTCATAATTTGAGAATTACTTTCATTAATAAATAAATAAATAAATTAATTAATTTCAAATATTTAAATAACACTTAACATTGGAGAGGCCTATGTCCAGCAGTGGACGGGAGCAGGCTGATGATGATGATGATGAAATAACACTTGCTACAACAATGTAAAAATGATTAAAACTTTAATAATTTTATAAACAGACTCTGTTCAATCCGACAAAGGTTCTTAATGTAGCGACTAACAATGACTAAAAAAAAATTAAACGTTAATTTTATAAGTTTTTGCTAATAAACAAAGCGAGTTAGTCGTTATAATGTTTACGCGGAAGATCCTCATTTTCTTATATTAACATAATTATATTTAAATTTATTCACTAAATGTTATGTTTTCAAGGTGCATTATAACGAAATGTCGAAATTAATACTAAAATGATTGATTTAATACCACTCACTGTTACGGTGAAGGAATACATTGTGAGTAAACCTGTACATCTTCGAATTCTCCATAATGTTCATTGAGCTGAGCTCGATCTTCAGCTCTTTGGACCCTTCGATTGTGATTATCACATTATAAATCACGCATTACTCCAATCGAGATCAAGAATCTCATATCTCGTTTATTTCGTGAGATACACATTTGGCAACTAATCTATAGTTAGAAATGTATTTAGCTCCTGATTCTCTTTTGTGGTAGAAATGAGTACCCAAATGTAGAATAAAAAAAATTGTTAATCATTTTTGTTAATCATTTCCTTCATTCATTTGGTTGTCTTTGTAGGGTTTATTCCTGATCATTCCAACCTTGACTTTAAATAACTTTTTTAATAACAATGAAGACAAGACAATATGACTCCCAGTTTACTACCGATACTCAACTAATACCACCATAAATGCCATACCATAAATGTATATCATATCTCACCCACTTATTGGAAGTCATGTGAAACGCAATGTCAAAGCGATTTCCGAGTGGATTCAATAAAGATGAACCCACGGCCACCTGTGCGCATGACCGGATCCACATAATACACTTCCGCCGGAAGTGGAACAATCAGTGCCGTTTCGATTTGAGCCGATATTGTGCGCCCGCGCTCACCGTGGATAATCGATATCATTAACTTTTTACATACAGGTCCTATAGTAATTGTCCATGTTGTATCATGAGCAAATGAGTAACATAATTAAACCGTTATTCTTTGTAACTAGTAATGGAACACTGATAATAAAAAGATATTAGTTATTAATGCAGTGCTGAGTTTTATCTGTAAGTTTTTGCTCCATGGCTTGAGGGGCGTTCAAAAGTTTAAATCTTAACCGTAACAATATACTGCTTTTATTAAATGTATGTACACGATTGAAAATGTATATCAGTTAACGGAAGTCGACCTTTTTATAGGTGGTCGGATGGCTTGAAAAAGTAGTGAAAGCAGAAGAATACAGTACTCCTATTATTTACCAGTTTATGATAACGTCCCATGAAATAGATCCCTATCGCCATACACCGGGCATAAATCTAGTTTCTATGCAAAAATATCTCAAAAAAATTGCGAAATAAAAAAAAACAATAATATCTTGGCTGACCCGGGGTTAGAGCCCAGAGCCTCTCGTTCAGCAGTCCCCTTGCAATCATCAAAAAGAGGCCGCTTTACTGAAGTACTCTTAACTAATGCCTACATGGTGAATTATTGTGCACTATCTATACATTCATAGGACATGGGATCCGGTGCATCGGCATTGGCGGGGGAGAACCCAGGAGCCGATCTGCGGTTGCCCCGTGCTGGGCTACGGTTCAGTGTCAACCAGCTACGGGCGCTCAACTCCTACATCGATACTCTGTATGAAGAGGATCAGAAAGGTATAAATTTGCATAACTCATTAACGTGATTTAAATCTTTTAGTGAGTCTATGACTAACCTAAGAATTTGAATTTCAATTAAGCTGAATTTTAATTACCCAAGTCGGGGTTACCAATTTTCAGGGTTACCAATGTCCGAAGACTTATTTTATTAGATGTTAGATTCATAAACACGGATGCTTTTTAGGGCGGCTGTCAACGGAGACAGAGTATGCAGTAGAATGCCTCGTACAGAGAATTGTAGATGGTGCCGGTCAAAGAGACCCCAGGTTCCGGTGTTGCCATCTCATAGCGCTGCACCGGGGGAAGAGGGTAAGTTGCTGTTTAATTTACTTGGTTTTAAGTGACGCTACTGTAAAGGCCGTTAGTAAAAATTTACAATTTGTATCGACTAATTTTATATATTCATTTGTTGTGTATTCTTGTAAGTGTGTTGCAAAAATATATCGTTTCAACTATGAGAAATTTGCCGAAAAATAGGCAAATAATAAAAAAATTACGAAAGACAAAAAGGGAGAGAATGTTAAATGTAATTATTTTTAGTAAGAACCCTAACAAGTTAAATTTCTGGTACAATGTTCAAACACTTGATTTAATTCAATTTCCTTTCAGACAATTTTGCGAAGGTTAATTTTGACGTGAGTTAAAAGTAAAAATGCCACAGTCTTTTTAATTGTGGTTTCATTAAACTATTTTTATCCGTTGATTTCTTTTTGTTGCAATGCTCAAAGCTGGCGGATACCAATTTTAAGCATATGAGCTGCAGTATTTATCTTTAAATTTTGTTCTTTTACATATTTAAATTAAATTCTTTCCCTAGATGCGTTCGCGCTCCCTGGAGTACTTAGTGACACTGGATTCCTTGCCTTCCCTGAACGGAAACAGGGAGGATTGCCATTTGCAGGACGGGCCCGTGGGGTACGGCAAGATCAGGCTATCGGGTCGTGAGGCAGATAAATGGGCAGAGTTTCTAACGCCATCCGGTTATTTATGTAGGTGGGTTGTTTAGGAACCGTTCTGTTATATCAAGTTAACGTACTAAGAGAGTATGAATATCAGGTGTCACATTATTCATAAAAATCATCATCATTCATCACACATAAAAAATGTTTGGTTCGGCGTATCTACATCCAAATTAGTGTTCCCAATTTTGGGCCAAATCTCCGTAACTCTTACAACAAGTAAGGATTTCTCTTGTAATAGAAGATAGGTTACAGATATTCTAACAATTAGAATTTAGCCTTTTAATTCGCGGTTTATAAGGTTCGATTCCTGACAAGCACTTATAACAATGTTTTTCCTCTTCTTCCGGAAATTCTACGCAATGATTCAGATTAAGTGATCGAATGGTATTTCTCAGTAGTTATTCTAAGGCCTCTAAAGTCTGCATATTGTCTCATGTCAGAATATTATCTTAGAGGTAATTTTGAACCGAGAATGTGTCCAAAAGTGGAATATGATCAGATAAAATAATTTTATACATTTGTACATACATATATATGTAGGGATAAGATTGTGGAGCGCTGGGTGGAGCTGGTGGCTCGCGGGGCGCAGGCGCGAGGCGGCGGCGCCTCCCGCGCGGTGTGCGCGCGCGCCGCCCCGCACGCCCTCCCATACACCTACTGCTATTTGGAGAAAAGTAAGTTTGCTTTATTATTTCCTTTTTTCATATACGAAGAGTAGGGGAAATCACAAGTGGGTACTTCCACACACGGACGTCCGCAGATGAACTCGAACAGAACTGTAGGTAAAAATATTAATATTAATTGTTAATAAGACTTTTAATATTACTGGATAACTGGCCTATAAGGATAGGATTTTTTGTACGTATGTATTAAATTATAAATTAGCGTTAGTGTATCATAATATTATTAGTCTTGCAATCGCACCTTTCAGAGCGGAGCAGGAATCGTCTTACGAACAATTATCTACATGAAATCTAAATACATGACCAAATTCTTATTTCGTTACTTTTATAAAGATTCAAAATTGTTTCATTAAGTTTGATTCAGGCAGTGTATTGTGTATACATAACCCACTAAAAGGTATATGTTATTTTCATAACATACATTTCACAGTAAATCCACAACGTGTGAATAATTCCACGAAGCAAAACAATTTTCGTGAATATTTACCAACTATTGCACGAGTGTGGCACACGTCACAATTTTCAGCAGTTTGATCCAGTTAGGGGCTTTCGGGATTTACGGTTTTATTTTACAGGAAATTAAAAGTTTACAGGGAAAAGGTGAAAATGGAAATAAATATGGAGTGTTCAATTTAAACTCGTTCGTTTCTTGCTTTTGGTACATAGTTATCAACGAGTGATTAATAAGCCTGACTACAGAATGACCTAAAACCTACTTATGACTGGTCTAAGTCTTAGTCTGGTCAATTACTATGCAATTAGATTATAGGGGATTCCCGTAAAATCCGTACAGAATGAGCTCGTAAAAGTAGTTTGCTGGGTTTTGTTATACATCGGATATTATTACAGTTGATGGTCCTATTATTGGATACTTGTAATGTATCATCATCATCATCATCATCAGCCTGCTCCCGTCCACTGCTGGACATAGGTCTCTCCAATGGCACGCCACTGAGCTCGATCTTCTGCTCTTCGCATCCAACCACCGCCAGCCACTTTGGTTACGTTAATACATAATATATTTTTCTATAGACATTAGATTATCATTACCAACGAAAAAATTATTACGTATTATATTACGGCGGTGAAGACAATGTGCCTAATGACGTTATATAAACCCTTGCTAGAATAAGGAGTGTGATATTCTATACAGGTAGGTACATAAATTAAAATTGTTATACGGAAACAATACCATTGTGTCGATTTCTGCCGCAGAACAACATTTCCATTGCTATTTTATGATGTAAAAGGTGTGTGAAGCAAACACAGTCCTCAGAATAGCTACGCTTCTGTGACATATCGCATGTATTACGTGTAACACGCAGAAATCACCTTGGCACTTTCGAGGAATGCTTTTCCCCTCACGTCATCTAACCCCTATTACCAATTTCTACTATGGGGATTATGGACGAATACACCTTAGGAGAGACCTATGTGCAGTGGAGGATTGAGGTTAACCACGTTGATCGAATCTATTATAAAATACATGTTTTCCAAGAATCTATTTCTTTAAAACATGAACTGTGCATTTAGCGAGTTCTCTTCTAATTCATACATTTACCTGGAAGACACGAGCGTCAATTAATAAAATTACTGTTTTATACACGGTGATGATAACAATACAACAAATAATTATACTACAGTAAATGTATAATATGTACAATGTATAATGTATCAGTTAATGTTTTTGGTACAAAATACTTATAATATAGTAATATTAATATATTTTTGTTAGCCAATTAATAACATTTAGCACAATGTTCGATACGATTTTGTATCCATTTATATTATAGTATTATACTTATACCTAAACATGTCATTAAGGAATCATATTTTTTTATATAGGCAGACCGATTTAGGTGAGTTTTCACTTTTAGCCCGTTGAAGTAAGTATCATGCTAGTAAAATTTAAATAGAGTTTGGGTTTAAAGAATAACTGCTATAGTATGTTAGGCAATTATAGTGATAATATGCGAAACAAAAAATCTCATAAGTATTTTATATCTCATTGGTTTCTAGTTCGTCGTATGTGGAGGGCAAAAGTTATCAAAGTCGGAGTCGTAATTGATCACAGCTGACTCACTTCAAACCATCACAATGGTATTGGTGTGTTTACATAAAATCGGATTACATTATTATTTAGATCGTTCACTCGGTCTTTAACTGTTAAATCTTTGACTCGTCGAAAAGTAATGCGTGTGAGATATCAAAGATATACCACCGATCGATCTGACAGAGAAGTTATTGGTTTTTAGAGTTAAAATTATAATGTGTCCTTTAGTTCAACATTAATTGGATAAAAAAGCCGCGGAATGTAAATAGCATTATAAATATATTACACCATTAACATACAGTTGTATTTAATGTGTTAATGAGGCGCACGAAAGTGATAGCCACTACATTTAGTTACCAAAAGACCAAAGTTGGTTGCATGATCAATAATTAAGTGAACTATAAGTTATGTTAGATTTACCTACTTTTGATTTTTATAAGTACATATTTTCATTAATTTGGTCAAATATATTTTGACAGAATCTCTTCTATTCCTTTTAATATTTTGTTTATTATTACTTGATTATTCCAAAAACGTTCCGTTAGTATCTATACGGTATTCTTAATATTCACTTCTAGACTAATAATATGAATGAGTATGAAGTATGGGGTTATGTATATCTTCAAACTGCTAGATAATATTTAAGTTTGTTCATTGGGAGTATTATGCACTCCTCTGCCTGTCCCTTCAGGAAAATAGGGGCGTGATGTTGTTATGTTTGGAAATCGTAATATGTTATGTTTTATTGTATTGTATTGTATTTTAGATTATGTTTTTATGTAAGTGATAACCTATACCCATGTGGCCTGCATGCATAATCGAGGTGACACTTAGCAATTACTTTATTATGTTCTCTACATTAATCTTAATAGTGTTCACTTCGTTGATGCAACTCAATAAATATATAAATGTTCATCATAAATGGATAAGTATGCCAAAATAAAAGTTTACCTGTTTTTAGTATAGTTAGTTTAATTCGAATATTTATGCAAGTGCCTTTTAAATGTAATACATTCAATCGAAATATGACTTTTAATTATCCCAAACCTGTTCCCCCTTACTTAATGGCATCGGTTATTTACTCACTAACTACGGTTTGTAGCAGCCCTACTACTATATTTTGAAAAATAAAAAAATTCTTCAATAAGTAGTGTCGATTTATGATTTATACATACATAGTAGAATAAAAACCAAAATAGGCGTCGTTGAATATACAACACCTTAGATATCCACGCGAACATATACTAATCTTGTATATAATCCGTTTAATGTAATACAGTACTTACGTAAATATTTATGCATTATAGTGTAAATGTTCGCAATATTCAGGAATTAGTATTGAACAAAATATGAAGTTAATTTTAAATGAACTGAAGAGTTTTTAATTCAAACTCTGAAATGTAAAATTTTAGCGAAAGTAACGTAAATTATAACGTAATTATAGTACAATTCAGTATTTACAAAAATCGTAGCCGTTTGTTTACAAATCGTGAAGATAAGATATGGTGAGACTTCCATGAAAAGGATCAATATTTGTTCTTCTAATGAACATATGTGCATCGGTTTAGTTACTAAATGGTCAAAATCTTTGATCCTTGGCTGTCGCTAGAACCGCTACGATTGCAACTTTTATTACCTCCCACTGTTGGGCACGGGGTCTTCACTGGGATAACAAGCCGAACACTTTTGGGTGGCCTCTGTCATAATTAATAATTCCTAATTTTGATAATAGAAGTAATCGACTGCCTCGTTGGTCGAGTGGTTGTAAGTGCAACTGTCAAACGGGAAGTCCTGGGTTCAAATCCCGAGTCGGCTACAACGGAAATTTTATAATTTAGAATTTCTAGTAGTGACTCGGAATCTGGATCAGTGCCCGGTGTTAGCAATAGGCTCACCACCTATTTCATGGGATTTAAACGTAACTGTGAAACGTGGGAACGTGCTACACTCCTCTGCCTACCCCTTCGGGGATTACAGGCCCCATGTTACGTTGAGAAATTTAAAGTAGCTATTTATCTAAAAGTGAAATATGAATTAACATGGTAAAGGAATAAAAAAATAAGAAAACTCAATAATTTTTTTTTAATATTTACATTCACATTGAAAATTGAAATCACAGTGAGATTAAAACATCAATACAAATTACACTAATGTAAGTAGACATACAAAAACAAGTGTACGAGTAGGCTACAAAACCAGCGTTGGATTATTCAAGTTCAGAACACATTTTGTCATTTACATCATTATTATTTGCAAGCGGTGGTGGTTCCATCGAACGAGATGTCCTCACGCAATTCATTGCCGAATTGCATTGTACACTATGTTTTTCTAATTTTCTACTATCAAAGGCCAATCTGTCACAATCTTACTAAAAAACTAAGAACTACCCACATTCACTAATTAACGCCGATAAAAATATCTTTTACTTTTGGTAAATAAGAGAAACTCAAAATAGCAATATAATTGTCAAAATAATCCGAATGCGTGTGCCGAGCATATTAGTGTTCTGTTAATCAGCAAACCAGATTAAACAATATGACGACAGAAATAGTAAAATATAAAAGAGCCGACAAGTCAATGTGGCTTTTGACGACTTTGTCAGCGCTTGTAGGACGGTTTAGATACTTTTGAGATTTATAGGGAACTTAATAAACAATATCTCTAGTAAAATCTCACAATCCACAGTGAGGTGACTTTAGACTTCGTGAAACCTGTGCTCCTTACTAAAACATTGAATGTCTCCAGAAATACTATGAAGACGGCTTGACTACTCCGTAATATCAACAAAGCGGGCGTGAGACAACAAATGTACATGATGTTAATAAAACTAAGTGTTAAACATTTTATATGTATGCAAAAGACAATTAATGAAAAGACTTCTAACGCTATGCCAATATTCAGGTTAAAAATAATTATCATGGGGAAGTAAACTAGGGTCCTTAAAAATAATTGAAATAAAATACGCCGAAAGACAAATTTTCTTGTCTCACTTCATAAGCACTTTGGTGCAAAGATATTAATCCAAGGAGAATAAGCTAAAGTTCTATTTTTAGCTCATAGATACTGGAAACACTTGAAATAATTCTTCTTAATTATATGAATTTAAATAATTCGTACTTACACACATTATAAATTCATAGTTCCTATCATATACATACATTTATAACATTGCAAACTACATGTAAAACATTTATCAAAACTACATTCGGCTGATCTTTCATCGTGGTTCGTTTCCATCGCTTCAATGAGATTTTTTGCCGATATTAAAATAGACGTACTCTGTTTTGATGATTTTGCCATTTAATGCGAATAACAATATCTATTCGATATTTACAATGACAGATGCCATAATTATCTATAAAAAAAATTCATTGTTAACATTATGACTGTATAAATAAAAACAAATTAGTAACATAAACTAATAATAGAACTGAGAACTTGTTTCAATTAAATCATTGCTATGTAAGTATGCGCATATTTGTACGATGTACAGTTAGTCAACAGGCCGCCGACAACGCGCTGGGTCTAAGCAACAATATTTATTCAAAGTAGGTATTAGTTGTTACTAGCTACTGTAGAGGACAACACGCAGAAATCAACTTTACACTGTCGAGGAATGCGCTTCCCCTCCCGGCATCCGACTCCGTCTACTAATATTCACAGTACAGACAGTAATTTAGCCAGGTATCGTTATAACCGCGAATGAGATGTTTTTATAGTGATATAAATCTAAAAATTTAATAAAAATGAAACATGCTTTTATGATACCTTGGTACGTCATCATAGCGGAGTGCCTAGTTAACTTCTGCGAGACATACATGCATTTTAATTCACCGAGCTTAATTAGAGCGAAATATATGCGACGCTCTAGATGCTTGCACGAAAATAATTTGTGTGCTAGAGCACAGCAATTGTTAGAACAATGGAGTCTTTCTGAAACAAATCCGTATAAATTCGCTGTTGAACCTCAATTTAATAAATATCTCTTTTTGAACTTATAATCTTACAAAAATCTATAGAATTGAGTATATTAAAAAATGAATAATAATGATTTATTAACATCGTATGCAATTAATATGCACTTTTGAGGTTACTATTTGCCGCAGCGAGACGAAATATTTATTCGAATCTTTTAATATTCATTACAATGTGAGTAGTAAATACTCATTTACATTCACGTGCCCGTAACCGAGGTCTTTGCACAGTTCTATGGAAAAGGATAATTCATTTGATTATTAAACCAGCGCTTTTAAATCATAAATAGATGAGAAAGGAGCACAACATTTTTACTATACAACTAAAACAATAATCGAATTTAATTGGGACCCGCCTAACACATGTGACGTAAACGTAACAGGTGAAACGTGGGAGTGTACTAAAACCTCTGCCTACCTCTTAGGAGATTACAGGCGTCATGTTACATTTTGTTACGAATTTAATGCAAATGAACGAGTAAATTAACGTATTTAAAATAATGGTTATTTTTCGTGAATTCACAAATAAGTGCAGATTTTTATTTATTTACCTTTTTACATCTTTAAGTCGATATCGCTCTTTGTGACGGAAAGTAGATACACGGTTGCTTGATTTCTATATACTATTTAAAAAACTTACTAGGTAAAATCATCTATTCACCGAATATCGGGGGACAAAGGTTCTGCCTGTGACATGCTTTTCCAAAGACATCGGACGATGTCGTACGAATTAATCCGATACTGTCATTCAAAATATGACATAGGACACAGCTTGGACATTTGTCCCCTGGTAAATAAACGCTTAATATTACGACAAATGTAGGGCCACTCAAAATCATAGAATTAACAAAATAAAGTATCAAAATGACACTTAAAGAATGCTTGTGTTCAAACCATTTAACTAGTGAAGAAAGTTTCTTTTATCCCGAATTCGGTCAATAATTTACTATTTGACACACCCTTAAAAACAATACTACTATTTTTCAATTTTAGCATTCTACTTTTATCTGTCTGCCATATTTTTGCAATATTATGAGATTCATCAATATTTATAAATGTAAGTTTTATCTTACCATACTGTCTAAATTAAACTTTAAACCCCATAAATATATAATTTGTTGATAGGTAACAACACCTTTATCATTACACAATATTAGTTTATTAAAATAAAATTAAAATTGTATATGATGTAACTTGAAAACTTATCTGCATACCTATAATCTCCGAAGGGGTAGGCAGAGGAGTGTAGTATACTCTCATGTTTCACTCGTTACGTTTTATGTCCCATGGAATAGGTGGCAAGCTTATTGCCATACACCTGGCACAGATCCAGACTACAAGTCACTACTAAAAATTCTAAATTAGAAAATTACAATAGTACCAG
>DWJK01005033.1:0-11455 GCA_018248815.1 Croniades pieria auraria
GCACAGCGGTAAAATTTCGTATTGAAATCGCCCTTTCAATTCCAACATACAGGCAACATCTTCTCATAGCACGTTAAGCCGGAATTCATCACATTCTGTGGATCTTCGTATTTTCGCGAATTGATCTATTACGTAGGTTCTTGTTGTAAGTGACTCAGTTCTCATCACTGGTGATGAACCTTTGGACAAGTGGTGCGATTTAAATACTTTTTCATGGAGGATCGCACTTTTTGCTTATAAATATTCAATGTCCCATTTGCCAGCAATATCGTAAATAGGTAATGGCGTTATCGTAAAAATGGCAGCGACTTTATCAGTAACAAAGCGACCAGAATGTACAGTATTTTTGAAGATAAAATGTCCGTACTGAAAGCTATTGAACCTACTTCCTGATATACTCACTAATACCCTATCGAACCGACAACCAACAGTTTTTTCACAAAATGGTAAAATATTACGCATGTTTCCATTACTGTCACTTTTTTTTTTATTATTCCTATTGTGTGTAAAAATTATATCATCATTTATTATTTTTAAATATCATCTTTTCAATGGTATCATAACAAGGCAGATAAAAACAGTACAAGTCAGAGAATTGTTTATAACTTCATATATACAAAGCCGTAGCAGCAGCAGCAGTTGTCGTTCGTAAACCGCGGCGGATTTCGCCGCATGGGTATGAGAATGCAGGCCTCGAGGATCCCCTTTTTATCCGGATACTCTTGGGGGGTCAACCGCCCTCCAGTGATCTCACCCCGTCACACGTATTCAACAGTTTGTAGACGAGTCCATCGTGCCACACACGGTCGAAGGCCTTCGCTATATCTAGGAAGACTCCAACCGTGCGCCGCCCGCAATTGAGCTCACTCGTGAAGTGGTGGATCACCCGCGTCAGTTGTAGCGTCGTCGAGTGGCCCGTGAGGAAGCCAAACTGCTCGTCTCTTAGAGTAAATGAAGGACGCAGTCGGTCCAGCACAAGGTGCTCCAACAGCTTCGCTGGGGCAGGCAGCAGCGTGTTGGGGCGGTAGTTAGCCGAAGACGACGGTCTTGCCCCGGCCTGGGGAGGCCGCCTTGTGCTTTGGCAAGCGTAAGACGGCCTTCCGGGTTTCAGAGGGTGAGATACAAAGCCATATTGAGAGTTTCGCTGTAGTCACCACGCTTAATATTGAGGGTTGGTGTTCGCGGTAAGTGTTCGTATTAACAGGGACTCGCTGCTGCCCATCTCCTGGTATGATCCCTCTCTCGCCTCTTACGATTCCCTGAGATCTTAAAGGGTAGTGCAATTCTAAGCCAGCACTACAAGGCACAAATACAAAGTACGGAGACCTTTTTCAGCTCTGATAGAATAGCCAAGAACACTAACTAAGTTTAAAGGAATGTACATACCTACATAAGAATGATTGTTATAAAACCTCTAATGAAGATATCCGACTGAGGTTTTTGTTGTTCATGTTTATATAATGAAAGATCGCGCTGAATTCCTAAAACAGGGAATATTTTTTTGTTTAAAATATAGAAAACATATTATGTTCAAAGCCTAACAATTTTCTGGAGATGATTGGAAGATTTCCGAGAAAGATGGTAAAATGTTTCTCGTAAAGCTTTTGAATATCGCGAAAGATTTATTTATAATAATTGTGTGTTTAACATAACTTGTTTTTGTTTGCAAGTAATCAGAATTCAGCGAAACGAAAAACGCCTTAAGCATTGGTATTGTGTTTCAATTTTCAGTTAACTAAATAAGAGAACAACGAAATGAAATGAGAACACAAAACAAAAGGTCAACATTTGAAGATAGAAAACATGGCAATACCATGGATTTATAAAGCTGGGCTACGTGCTATTTTCCAGTTAGCAACTTCAATTTAATTATCGGCTTACCGAGAGGGAAATATTTGTTACGACGAAGATATATAGAAATTCAACGAGAAATGTTTAATATAGTTACATCAAAACTCATGTACGCGCTGTACCTACAAAATAGTATGCTACAGCACAAGCGCCGCTACCGTACTGTATTTATAGGTAAACAAATTTATTATGCTCAAGTATGTTTTTAATCTCTACCTCTTGGTACTCGAGCTACGCAGTGAAGTACGTTTTTTGAGCCGTGTACTTGCAGAGAGAGAGTCGTATCTAGCAATGGGATTAAAAACAGATTGCATTAGATGCATTCATTATACTTTATAATTATAGTATATTATACTCCTCTGCCCTCCTCTTCGGGAATTACAGGAATTATGTTACGTTTTAATAATGAACAAATACAGATACATTCGCTAGACGTGTGCATTGCTGTGATTGTACTCCATGTAACGTACAACATATATCCCGCCGCACTGACAGGTCATGTCCCACTGACATGCCGTATCGCACTGATATGACATATCGTAACAGGGTGCTTCGGAGTGGAACAACTACATGCCAAAGTTTTTATTATATCCTTAAACAATGAATAATCTTTAATAATAAACTTTAATGAAGGTTTGATTTCTAAAAATTAATATTAACATGTTTACTATGAACTGATATATCGCAAAGGCCTCTACACAGGATGATGAAGTGTCGACTTTGCGCAGTTGTGCCTAGACCAGACAAAAGCCCGCGTGTAACGTTGAGATATTACTATTAGAAGGGGCCCAAACTAAACGTATCATGCGTAAGTACTCGTATATGGGCATTAGGGGTGCTGTCAATAAAAAAAGATGTAAAGGTTACTTGAAGGGGGCCAACAATTGTCAGTAAATCAAATGCTAATAAAATGCTAGAAAGCGGGCTTGCCCTTACGACAGAAACGCCCGCTCAAATATTGCATTCATTCTAGGGTACTCGGATACTGTAGCCGAAGTTAGACTTGCGCATCGAATACAAATAACAGAATTTGAAAATTGGATTTCAATGTAGGAATTGAGGAATCGGAATTCAACTTGTCCATTCTGGCATTAATTTCTAGTCTCTTTTCGTTTTCAAGTGGTCTCTACTTTATTGGACTCTCAAACACAATTCCGTACAAGAACCTTGCTACTATGTTACACAGTAATGCGATAAGATGTCTAATACATATACTGTACAGAGAATGTAGTCAGCTTTTAGATTCTTTTTAAGCATTTTACATACATTATACATTAGGTTATTATATCCTCTATTCATTTAAACATATAAGAAATCAAAGCTACGTACAATAGGATAGTCAACATGAAATTGTCTAATAATATCAAATCGTCGTCAAAAAACTACTATTATAAAAGCATGGGAAGTTCTAGTACATATTTGTTACTCTTTCACGCTAAAACGACTGGAGGGCGTTATGTGAAACTTAATATATAGGTAAACTATTATATAAAGTAACATTTGGACTAATATTAATAATAAAATTTGCTAATAGGCGGCGCTACCTGAACAATTGAACACGCTAACGTTTATTTAATAACTTATAGTTAAATTAAAACCCCGGCCCTTCTATCCTAATCATCCATATCCACACTGGCCCATCCATATAAATAAACGTTAAATTAAAAAAAAAAATTTAATTCACTCCAATTTACAATCTAAGGGGGCGACCTACGCTTCTATTATACTATCTGACGTCCTGAAAAATACAGCGGCAAGCTAGATCGGCTAGATTCGGAATGCCCAGGACAGGAAGGAGTGGCGTCGATTAGGGCAGGCCTATCTCCAGCAGTGGGAATCTAGAGGCTGATAATGATAACGCAATATACACCTAAATGCGTAATTACGAGTATAAGCGTGTAAGAGTTAAAGTCTAAATAGGTAGGTATCTGATGATGCCGATTAATTGCTACGTAATTATATAACTTTATTTTTAAAGAAAAATTGTTTTAAATTTCAAATTAAGTCCAGCGAAGCGATCGGGCTCTTGTAATTATTAACTTTCTTCTTTCTCAGGTAAATACATGTACGGCAGTATAGCTAATAACAATGTGAACAGAACAGTAGGTATCACATGTAGTCGGTATGTACATATTATCATATAATTTTTAACATATCTCAATACCTTTTATCATAAATTACATCGTATATGTTAAATTTAATGAGATTTATAAACATGGTACGTAGAGTAAGTAATCTTGTCTTATGTTGAATATATTAGGACGTAATTCCAACCACCATTATGTATTACGCAATTATCGGAAGAAAGGAAGACGTGCGCATACATAATGTCTACGCGGGATATTATTACGTGAACATCGAAGGCTAAGTGGGTATTATTCTCAGCCAGGCTTTGATCAACAATGTTAGTCTTTGAAATTATACAGTAAAAACAGATAGTGACCTGATTACAACGGAACAAGTAAGCATTTATGGTTAGTGTTACGTCATCATAGCAGGACTCTTACGGGGTAGACAGAGCAGCGAGTGCAAAAATATCTCTGTTTTTACAGAGATATTTTTGCACTCGTTGTTTACGCACGTACTCACGAAGAAGCAAGGCACAGATGTTCTTTCTGTGCCTTGCTTCTCCTACATTTATGACTCCCATCAATCAGTATTTGACCTATTTGGAGATAGCTCAACTTTGGTCTCGCTCGGCTCCTGCGTCCCTTGTAAGGTACTACGGCTCTTTAAAGTACTCAGTGTATTGTATTTGTAGTTATGTTATAAAGCACCTACATATAATATAGAATAATATAAAAAGTGTTTTTGTTTAGTGTATCAAAATCCAGGGACGAATATGACCCTATATTATCAGACCTTGCAAAGAAAATGTAGTTACGCATTTATAAATTTTATCTCATCGTTTACAAATGTATTGGTAATACTTTTCTGCGAATTGTCTTTAGTAAAGTGACGAGAAATCATCGATTGAAAAGATAATAAAATACCATGAGACACTTTAGCCAGCTTAAAGTTAAATGCATCTTTTCTGGTAAAGTTGAACACGTCACACGAACATTTATATTTCATGACTTGCATGTGCATTTCACATGACCGACTGTAGGAGCTCGCTCGGTTTCTATGTTGTCCATAACAATTATAAAATCAATAATCGCAGTATATTATTAGCTTAAAGTGACATAAAATTTTCAGAACATGTCTTCATATCGCTACCTGTCTTTATACTCGTAAATACTGATCTGTATCATTTGCGCTTATTGTTCATTTTAATCACACAAAAATAATAAAACGGAGATATTTTTGAAACTGTAATGAACATGTTACTACAGCGAACTTCTTCATACGATATACGGCAATAAATAAAGTACAAAAGAGTGTTTCTAGCCAAATAACTAAATATCATAAATTGTCCCTCGCCCCGGCCAGTTATTACACTAGTGTAACATCTGTGATTCACGTCATTACTGAAACTTACATAATCCAAAAAGCATAATAAATTATTATAAAAGTAAAACTGCGGAATCCGTTGCAGAATACATTTTGTAAATAACTATATGTATTAGTTCAGAATGTAACGAAATACATACATTGTTAGTATTAACTCTAGTTCTAAGCGAGGAAAAACTGGTACTAATTTTTATTTAAATATTGGCATTTAAGGAAAAAACATTTTTACATACTGATGTGCTCTATATAGAACTACAAATCGTGGCCTCTGAGCATATCAAAAGAATTTAAGAATCTATTGTGTTTCATTCTATTTTAGACTGGGGCTTAAGACTTCGAGTCGCGGTTTTAGTATACTTTGCAAATATTACTACGTGAATCTTGTGTGTGTTATGACAAATATTATTTTAATTACTGCCCAGAAATAAGTGGTTACAAAATCTAAAGTCATTTTTAATCCCAAATTTGTTGCCTTAAAGAAAATTAATAACCAACAAAAAAATTAAAATATAATTTTGAAGTTCAATTTAGAGCGTTCTCTTTTTAAACCATGTCTACCCACGTTTTTAATCATATTGCAGTGCGGCTGTGAAATATATTTTGGCTGCAAAATAATTATTACCACAAACTGTTATTTACGTTCTGTCGAAACCAAAATTTACTATTTATGTTAAAAGTCATTTATTATTATTAAAGAGTTCGTTTGTTTAAGTTGTTTTTGTGAGATATTTTAGTAATAGATGGCCTAATTGAAAATATTATTTTGCATTTTATAAGAATTGTTTTCATTTATGCTTTTAATAAAATAAATTCGCGGATGGAAAGTTTAAACAAAATTACGATTTACGCGTGTACGTAAAAAAGCTGAAAATATTTCAATTCTAATTAGTTATTCAGGTGTTAAAGTCGTTTGATTATATTGGCTTATTACTGGCTACTTCGTGGAGTTTTACTAACGCCTCAAAAAAATTTCGTTTTCTTAGTATACGAGTACATACATTTCGCATACATTCTAGTTTACATATTTTACGTAAGCAGTAGCCTCCCAGCGAGCGTTACGTAACCTTTGGACACTTCGCAAGTATCAATACTGTTGCACTACAAGTTCGTTTAGTCAAATGTGAAATGAACTTTGACTGTTTTTTGAATACAATGTGAGTCTACGTTTCGCTTCGTACTCGCTAGGCTTCTCACGATCTTCATTACCTTTCTAACCTTACCTAAACTAACCTAATGTTAGGAATTATTGGCATCTCCGTCCAAACTGTGTATATACTACAGTTCTACCTTCTATATTATGTATAAATCTGACAGAAAACTGTTTTAAAAATAAAATATTAGACATTTCCCAAAACTATATGGATTACTACTATGCCAAAACAGTTTAAATTTGACTGCCAAGTAAAATAAAATAATATTACATAAATTATTATGTTACTTGCGTAAGAGACGATAACATACATAGGACTGATTCTTTTTCGCATTATCCTTGATCCTAGCAAAGGCAAAAAAGATTTCTGCGTATCCTGCCTTATTTGACAATAGTTTCGGTATGTGTCATATAATAGAAAAACGAAGATATTACATTGAAATGTAGCTTTAGAATAAACAACAAGACACGAATGACATTGTCGTGCTGTGTTCGAAGATTTCAATAACTATAATAAATATGCAAGTAAAGGCGAGGGCACGTAGCACGCCCGTAGCCCCGTAGCCTCGCAGCGACCTCAATCGTAGTCCGTACCACGATCGTAGTGACCTCGGCAACCGCGTAAAAAATGCATGTCCATTGTCGTTACATAAAGCTATCGTCGCACGAACGGCGTAGATTTAAAATGTATGAATCTCTGATGAGATTTGTGTCTGTACCGCAGGGTTACCAGACTGTTTTATAAATAGATTTGTTGAGTCACACGGTGTTTGGTTTTAATTTAGCATTATCTCTATGGGTCACACCCGTATACACAAAGAAGTTAACAGGAAAAAGCCCAGGCGAAACTAAGCTACAGATTATTATGCTTTAGGACTTGAACCTTAGGTACATTATTAGAATAAATTCATAAAATAAATCTCTGTAATTACCTACTACGTAACTAAATAGGGTGCTGGTATTTCCGCATTTAAGCCGCAGGAATAGCTATTTATGAAATTAGCAAACAATTTATAAGTTATTTTAATTATACTATGCAAAGCTGATTGTAACGTAATGTAGTATAAAATCCGCTGCGTGGATTGCAAGAGAGCTTTACATAATCAGCTTCATATTGATCGTAGGTGTAAACTCCACTTAGCTTTGGCCTACTTAAAGTACTCTTTGTGTCCTAGACCTAAGGACATTAAGTTCATTGACGACGAGGTAGAAGGTCGGTTTTGACTTCCGCGTTGCCACTTTCAAATTATATTCGATGTGATGGTAACGAAACCTTTCGCTTCTCATTTTAAGTACATTCCAATAAAAGTATACATTTATTTTAATCTAGATAAAGTTGAAAAATGGGAGGAGACTCATATTCCAACAGTGGAATGTTAATGGGTCGATTAAAACAAAAAAAAAAAGTTGAAATGTCTACGCAATTTTCAAACAAACAGTTCGTTAATATTAACAGCCGTAACGAAAGTTTAAGTTTTATTTGTTGTTTAAAATTAATTGTAATTTAAGATTCATTATATACGTGATGTTCTTAAATTATTTTTTATCTTAATTTAATTTTAGGGTTTACAACCAGTCGATATCATTCCTGCCACTGCAAATTGTACCAGACGCTTGCAAATATACATGCTTGCTGGTACCATTTAAAATATTCTCCTAATTATTCCACCAGTACTGGTACTGGATATCAATCTCTGTATACGCGTAAATCGTTTACTAGATACTCGTCGATTCAACACCATGAAAGCTATATAAATCAGGAATCTATATAAATCGTATCATAAATTTTATGCCCGGTATACGGCAATAGGCTCATCCCGTATTCCATGAGACGTAAAACATAACTGGTGAAACATGCGAGTACTACAGTCTTCTGCTTGCCTTTACGAGGAAAAATAGCGTTAAATTATGTAAATAAATGATTCAGATCTCTCAACGTACCTCTTTAAGAATCATTAAACTCAATTTTCGCGCGGATGGATAATCCAGCTCTTATCAAACAGTATATTTATTAGGTTGAGAGGCGGGTTTAAGATAATATCTAATACGCCATGGACAGTGTACGTGTCTTAGTTGCGATATATGGAATTAAATCCTTCATAAACAAGCTTTGCGTATGAATACGAAAGACGCGGCGAAGCTTGCGTGAAACTGCGGAGTTCAACATTATGAACACGTTTCTAAAGGGAAACGCGTAAATTAAAAATTACACGTGGGAATAGTTTTATGCAGATCTTGCGAACTTTTCGAAATAAAGTTCATTGTGTTGACTTACAACTTAAATAACGTCAACATGCTTGTTATCAATGGTTCCACTTTGTGTCAGGCGACAATAAAAATAACGTAAAAGCAAAATTATAAGAAAATTATCGACTTATAATAAATAAGGCGTAGTTATAAAAATAATAACTGTAAAATTTAAAAAGTGGTTTTAAATTAACTACATGTTTTTATATTCATACCAGCGCGGTGCTCAGTAGAAGATACAATTACCCTGAACACCATTTGTTATTTAAAAAATATTGCATGTTTAATGTGCGTGAATTGTGTATATATGTACATATACCTATGTATACGTTTAAATATGTACAATGTTTGATATTTATGTATATTTGTCCGTATCTTTAACCCAAATATATTTGCAATAGTTTAATTTTTAACAGTAATTATGTTTGTAATCATTTTATACCAGGTTCAGTCTAGAAGCAGAATATTAGTAAAAGATCCAATTTCAATCGAATGTATGTTATCTTTTTAATATTGAATCGTAAGTGAAAAGTGTTAGAGCGGACCATCTCAAACTTGTGTTAAATAATTCTGTGACCAAAGCGTCATTTGCCGTCGCTCAATATGACTCTTCGTTGTTCTATCACGGTTACTTAAATCCAGGACTTATTCTAAATTTAAAATCGGTTTTCACAAACTTTGAATAGTTAAAAAGGCAATTACGTGGAGACACGCAAACCTATGTCTAAGGTTTCAGACTGACAAAACGAACTTTAATTTCGTAGTGGCATTTCCGGTTAACTCTTATAAACATTTCTTAAATGTCAAACGTAACACTAATACGAACTTCAATATTAATTTTCTATTTATTACTCATACGAAATGATCAATTAGTTTGTCTTAATAGACAAATCAATTGACAACGATACATTATCAATAAATTAACAATCAAATAGACAACTATTACATTAGTGAAGTAATCGTATCAAATCGCCCGTGTATATTCGAAAAAGTATAGTGTAGAGACCGAAATGGTTCGATATTGTATCCTTCATACAGTATTTCATTTTATTGCAAGTGCACTGAATTACACTTATATGTTTGATATACCTATACAGGGGCGGAGGGCGCATGCGCGGCCGCGACTAGCCCTTGAAACACTCATTAACGAGCAGTCTTTATCCTTCCACCGCGCTGGTATAAGTGTTTCCGTTAAGTTCTCGTTCAGTTAACTTAACGACATATTGGGTGACGCTCACTTGCTCCCATCAAGTTTAGCTTAATATCTTCTCGCACATCGATTAAATTGTCATCGATTTGAGTCGAATTTCAGATAGTGTGTTTTCAGACATGGATATCAATAAAAAACGGTAAAGTTTCTTTATTACTTTTGTCACAGCTTTTTCTCATTTTATCATTTTGTTTCCATGGCGCTTCGATGATAAGTTTGTTAAAGCGATTTTAATTTTGTAGAACTGATTGCATCTCTCTGTGCCGACCTTAAAATTAATTAATGGGATCTCACTGAAAGCTGCACTGTGAAAAATAAATGCCACCAAGTAATCCGACTGGTACTCGTAATTGCGGAGTAAATTAAAATTTTCGCATAGGAATTTTTGGCCGCATTACAGGATTTGTTCCGCTCTTCAAATGTTTCGAGAACCGAACTGTAGTTTAACTCGACGTCAGTAGACTAATAAAATGTTTTTAAAATTATTTAATTTAAGAGGCAGAAACTACATGTGGGAGGGTGATCCGCATGATATTTTAAGTCGACGGAAATACGTCATAATTAGCTTACTCGACTCTACCTCACAAACTAATAGGTGAAGTCAAATAAAAGCCTCTAACTTGTAATTAATTATAACCAGCTTCCAGTTTTGAATTCCTGGGATACAGGCCGTATTACATTCGCTTGGGTTTTATTATATTTCATTGACGTATTTAATTAGAGCAAATTGAAAGTTGCCACAAAATATGAGCTTACCCGCATTTGATTGTGGCTGAACCGATAAAATTACAATATCACTACATTTATACAAAGCCATTATTAGGGGCGAAAGTTTGTTTTAGTCGTGAATAAAACATGTCTTATTCTATGAAATTCGTTTCACGTATTATTCTGGTTATGAAATAAATCATTTTATACAGAATACGAAGCGTTTGTTTTACCTACTGGCTACGTATCCAGCAATTTTTTAGATACTTTCTAACGTTATTATCTCGTAATTCAGCTGCAACAAAGGACTAGTGTATTGGGAGTGCGTGCTGCGATAGTGCTGGCGTGAACGTTGCTTCAATGGAAATAATAAGAAAGTTCGTCCTACATGTATATGCAATCCTTAAAATTGGCTTCAAATAACCCTTGCTTTATTTTTAGGTTTCTTGCGGACTATACAAACCGTTCTCTGCAGTGTTCTCCTAACCTAGATAGTCATATGCAATAATTTACGTATACAAACTAAAATCGTAAGTGTACATGTCTTCTCAGTCTGTCAGTCTGTCTCAGTCAGTCTGTCTATCCAGAGGGTGGTTTTGTGAGTTACCTGTCCGGTAATTTGTATTAGACCACTACGGGTATGCGACCCCGGATTGCTCTAGCTACTGCTATCATGTCTTCTCTCCTGTAATAGCAGTATCCTTTCCCCCCTTTCCTATCCAACACTCCACCCGACCCTAGCGCTATTTTCTCTATCCTCCAACTGCAAGAGAAAAGCCGAGAACAAGGCCAACCTCTGTATCTTTGTTTTGTTGACCTAGAGAAAGCTTTTGATA
>DWJK01005034.1:0-11452 GCA_018248815.1 Croniades pieria auraria
ATAGTATTTTATGCATGTGTGAAAAAATGTACAGTGTATACTTTGTTGGTGCAATTTTGAATAAATAAATAAATAAAATAAATAAACAGAATATGAACAGGGCCACCGACAGTTTGTACATAATGTTCTTAGATTGTGCCTTCTATAGGTCAGTCGATCTCATTTTGATAAGAATTTAATCAAGAGACGAAGTTAAGAAAGAAAATACGAATGGTAGTAAAATAGTATTTTAATTTTACACAAAGTATGTGTCGATGTTTTTTCAATAGCAGTAAACATAAGCTTTAAAAAACATCGTAAGTTTTGATGAAAGATTAAACGAGATATGGTGTTGCCACAAACAACAGCTTTTAGGAAAGATTATAATATATATGGTAACAACAGGTTCAATTGTTGAATACTTAGATGCATTATTTGATTTTGACGCGGTACCAACTCATTTTGCGTAAAAATGCGAATGGATTTGTGTTTGCGATATCCTTCAATATGTCAAATTGACGATTGAGACCGGCAAAGGAAACAGAAAAAGGAGCCAACAATGTCTATTGGATTTTTTTCAAAATTCGAACGCGGGCCTCAGTACGGTTACAAGATGGCGGACGGTGGAGCGTGGACAGACCCTGATGAATTATTAAAATCACGCCGGCAGAGCGCGTCTTCGCTAATCTATCTTTTGTCAACGGTATTGGGAAAGGAAACGGTCTCAGACGGATGCGGAACGCGCTTGTTGTAAGCAATTTCGCTTTTGTTCAATTTGACCGAAACATCGTATTTTAGTTAGGTATTTTGGACAGGGAAAATTGGGGCCCTCGTACCGATTAGACTTAGTTTGTGGTACTTACATGAGATGAAATATTATAAGTACATTGTTTGTATTCCTATTATAAAAAAATGGTTATATTAATATTATTCCAACTATACGCCCCGTGTACATCAAAGTAGCGAAAAATGAAAACTACTGTCTAAAATATATGTTGTACCTACCTGTGACTTAAAATTAATCATGAATGATTAACTATTTTTCGTTAGCCCACTTCATATAATAATAAATTGTTATTAATTTACCCAAATATGTCTTAATTAGTGGAAAATTTAAATACCAATCATCAATTCATTAGAATATACTCGTACATCGATCCTTTCCGGTTTCGTAGTAACCAAATAACATTTAATTAAGCCCCCAATGCCTTAATATCCTGGGCCGACCGCACTATGATTTATTGACGCGTGGTTGACCCGTGCATAGACAAAAGCCTGAACGGTAAACGAAAACGGTATCTGCTCAAATCACAATTTATTGGTCGACCCTTACAATAATATTTTTCAATTGGCTGAGATGCGTAGCTATGTTTGTGTGAGGCGAAAATATCACAGTTATGACAGTACTTGATATAGAATTTAATTTAAGAACGATAAGGGCCTCTGTCGGATCTGTCCAAGACAATATCTCAATGTCCTAGGAAGTGGTGTGTGGCTGGACCGAGGTAGAGTTTACTGCACGTTATTTATTTGTTTTCTGTTAATTGACACAATTTAAAAAACTACTTACATTAATTAACACAACAATATATTCCACACGATACCAAAAATTCCATAGATTAATAATTAAAATAGAAATTAATTACAGATTTATTAAAATAGATATCAGTAACGGGGTGGAATTTGTGGTTTTACGATTCCTTTAGGTGCTATCCTTTCTAAGAAAAGAACAAGACCACCCCCTTCCAGAGTGATTTCTCCGCCAGTGTAATAATAAAAATAAATAATAATAATCGACCCATTAACATTCCACTGTTGGAATATGAGTCTCCTCCCATATTGAGAGTGTTTAAGGCCGTAGTCCTCCACGCTGGCCAAGTGCGGGTTGGCGGACTTCACACTTCCTGATATAAATTTCTCTAAACAAAATATGTTACCAACGTCCTGCTTCCTAAATTCTCATGAATCACTTTTCATCACTCAAAGTTAAACACAGTCAAAGTACTCCGAAACAAAATGTTATATGTCATATCACACATATCCGTGCTCCGTCGTAATTACCGCGATGTCAGTTTCAGTAGACTTGCCAGCAGTGACTCCTTGACACACCTACACAAAACTGGGTCTTTTCATTCCCCTCTTTCACGCCTGACTTCGCGTGAATTAAAAACTGCTTTCGACATTTTCACCTGCCTTTCATTTGAAGAATATTCCTTTTCATGGTTACTTTAAATTATTGTCAGCTTACTGTATTTATTTTATTTCGTTTGTTTTTTTTTTAAATGTAAAATTAAATTTGCTACAAAAATGTAAACAAGTATGGAAAACTGCGTCACAACGTTAAATTCCAATCCATTATATTCCCGGCTTCGGTATTAAATTATTCAGTATTAAATTATTGGGCATCATAATTTATCTTACCGATGCGTCGTAAAACGCGAACCATATATTTATTCAGCCATTAGTAAACGTTTGTCTTACATCATTGTAAAAGGCTATATAATGTTCAGTAACATGAGTAGATGTTGTTGGTTTATTTTATCTGCGCTATGTACACGAGGTATCAGGGCAGTTTTATGACGGAGGGATGAGTTTTCTGGCATCGGACCAAAACTTTCTGCTTCTACAATTTTCCTCGAGATCACTGACCTGTTTTTATATGCAAGCGCCGAGTTCCAAGCTGTAAATATACTTTTACGGCTGGAGTCAACATAAACTCCACACTTCATTCCCTGTTCATCACGGCTATTGTTTTTACTTTTTTCATATAAAACACCCGTTGAATATTTATTTCGCTTTTCGCTTTTAAATATAAATTATTTTACTCCATGTTCTCCAAACCATGTTCTCCAAACCATGTTCTCCAAACGAACTGTTGCTTTGTTTTTTTACAAATTCTTTCGCCCTTTGCCATAATCATTTTCTAACAAAGTATGTCAATGTCACAATTGATTTTCCTATTATACCTTTCTCTATTTTGATATTATTACGTATTACAGACATCTGTCATACCATTAGTGTGATATCTACTCAACAATAACATGTTAATGATTTAAAGCCAAGATATTAAAATTCCTATCGGCTGAGTTTAAAATTAGCGTCTGACTTTATATCCGATCACAATTTCCACGCAATCGCGGGTAATCTGGTGTTCATAAAGCAACCCTCGATACGGTGTAATACAGAAACAGTTTGTGTAGATTACCAATTCATCGTGAACGACCTCCTTGCGTGTTGTCCTACAATTTGTTCCCCGGTTTCAACCGTTGATACTGCCTTTGCCCTTTAACGCAGAATGAAGCCTATCACATTTAAATATTTAAATTGTATAAAGTGAAGTCTAAATATTTCGGAATAACTAGTGATAAAAATAAGCACAGGTTTTTCAGTTGAAGGTTAAAAAATTCAATATTTGTGTCTTTTCCCTTCAATTGCTATTTTTTAATAAATTCTTTGGACTTGTGCACTCATCATCATCATCAGCGTTCTCCCATCCACTGCTCGACATAAACCTTTCCAATGGCACGCCATTGAGCTCGACCTTCAGCTCTTCGCATCCAACCACTGCCAGCTACTTTGCGTATACCGTCACTCCACCACTTGTGCACATACGTTTTCATAATACGGTGGAAGTAATCGCATGACCGACAAAAATTGATGATCCTGCTGTATCTGCAGGATTGGATATATAACCTTTAATTTTAATATCTCGTTAATAATTTTAATGTAATTCGCTGACATATTACCTAATGTGCTGAACTGGTATCTATCATCAATCAATATATTAATTGACAGTTTCCTGCTGGAATCTCGGCAAGAACTGAATAAATTAGTAGATATAAATGTTTTTATTCGTTCTGATAAGAGTATATCAACCTTTTATTTATTAGAAGGTTCCATGTCAGGGCAGACTTGCGAACGGCAGAAATGAAATTTGACACAACCGGTAATTGATTGCATTAAGTTTTAACAACATAACCATCCGGTGAAATTTTCACTATTAAATTATACATAAAAGTTAGTTTATGAGAACACACGGTGACATTATTGTTGAAATTTTGCAGTAACGGCCTCGTTGGCAAACTAAAACTTAGAGTAGAAAGGAAAAGCGATGTCGTTCGTATCGCAAACGGTCGCTGGTCTGAGCCAGGCGCGGAAGGAGGATCCACCACCACGACAACACTGCTCCCACCAGCACGCACACCGAAACTTACACCTTAACAGAAAGAATAGCCTTCCCGAATGGGACCCTCCCGAGCCCAGGGCGAGAAAGAACAGCCTGCCCGCCGATATCCTTGAGAGGGTGATAGAAACCGAATCCGAGTTCGAGACCGCCCACAAGCCACCAATTAACGAGGAAGAGTGACATCAGTCTGTGTAAGTCATCCCGCTTGGTGTCCCCAGTCACTCTAGTACGCATGGATCTGCACTCCAATGTATATCGTGACGAGGAAGAACGGCTTTGTGGAACAAGCCCTTTGCATGTTTTAGAAGCTTATGTGAAACCTTAGGGGAAGAAATTGCACGAACATCCCATAGATGTGTGTTGTATCTATAAATGTCTATTCAATATAATACTTTCCAATAATATTATGTTACAAAAACTCAGAAGCAAATTGAGAACTTCGAAGTGAAAAAAAGCGCCCCAAGTATCTTTAGGCCACAAATGACAAGTGACGAAGTTATTAAGGTTGAAATTTGCTTCTATTCAGTAAATGATAGTTATTATTGACATACAACAATAAAAATGAACAACGGTACATATGTACTAGTAGAAGAATAAAATAACAAATCTAGAATTTTTAATGAGAGAAAAGTGAAAATGTTTAAGTAATAAATTTCCGAAACATGATTTTAAAGGAAATTAAACATTCAAAAATTTTATATCAGATTTTCCATTTTCGGAAGTTTCGACACTATTATCGCGCTTGAAGTCAATTTGCCGCAAGTAATGGTCGTTAATATGAGGATATTAGGCAATTATGCAATTATAGGTCTCGTAATACACATCTCGCACTGAGTGGCGGATACTAATGAACCACATGTTGATATAAATGGAAGTGAACTGTGGGTGGTAGGGACTCGACGAACTGAAATTATGCAATCGAGTGGCGAACTAGTTGAAACGTAGGCGTGTCATTATTACATACCATATAAGGGAAATTTACATTGTGAGTGTAGATATATGTATTTTGATTATAAAATTATATGCGCATGTCCTAATGAAGATATTATATTTCGAGAAGTCCGTTATCAATAATAATATTCAAATGAATAGTTCACAATTCCCACTAGACAGTATGAATGTAGCTAGTTGACTGCATCATAAATATTGTAAATATTTTTATGGAAAGCCCGAACATAGACAAAGGAAACAGGCGAAATAATTAATAAGTTTCACTATAACCGTTATACTTTCTGACAAGTTTGGAATAAATGGATGAGATCGAGGAAGAGGGCTATAATAATTACGACAAGGCGTGAATATTAGAAAAAAAATGACAAATACTGACATACCTACCTCTTTAATAACAAATATAGTCTTTGTTATCAGAGAAAAAAATTATCTCTTTTTACTTACTTACCGACAATGAAACAAGTTAACAAACTTGAGATTTATATTATTTCAAACCCACGAAATTAAAGGTTCTAAATAAGCGCTATTGTCAAGGATTTAGTATTTATTTAATTGACCTCTAAGGAACGGCACGTAACTTTCTCCTTAAATGGCGTTTGGTGAACTGTTCAAACATGCAAGCTTTTTATACGTTATCAAACACTTGCCTCAGCCCGTTATAAAAACACGCTCTAGAAACCCTCTGTAAAAGAAGAATTTTAAGAGATTCATAATTGCGCCAGAAACATGCGGTGAATTTAAAACAACATTTCTCGACTTTTTTATATTAAAAATTAAGTTGTTTATGTTGGACAATAAACAAGCCGATTGCGATCAAACGATAACAGCTAAATGTTTTAAACCAAGTCATATTTAAAACCTTGAAAAACGGTAAGAAATGAAACAATAGACATTAAGACGGATATTCCAGAAAGGAAAACAGGAAAGAGAGACAAAGAGATATGTGTAGATGTTTCTTGAAATAAAATGGACAGCTAATAGCTAATCATTGAAGAAGTTAAACCTCGTTATATGAAAGTCACACCTCACATAGAACCACAAACCTGCATACCTACTTGCGATACAACAAATATTCTAAATCAACAGAAAAGTGGGACACAAAGACTAAAGTCATGCTGCATATAAGTAATGATAGTATATTATTTGTGCTAGTTCACCGTTACTTAGCAAATTCTTGGTATTCACATTACTAATGACAAATCATTATTATTTTAGAGAAAGTGGCGAGATACCATACCATCAAATAGCCAAATTACCTTTAAGTAACTTTTCCAAGTAACTTTTCTTTAAGTAAATTTTTTTCAAAAATTTGTACAACATTTTATATATGTATACAATCCAAGGCTTTTAAAGTTCAGTTCAGTTACAAGCGGGCAAAATTCCTTTATGGAATATATATTTCAAATTTTGAATACTAAGGCATTTACCTAGCTCTGTCAGTTAGTTTTTCAGTATTTGGTTATTGTTAGGGTATTTATGTTTTAGGTTAATTCTTCCGTTTCTCTATGGTAAGTTGTTGAATATAAATGTAATGTACCGTAGTATGGAATTCTATGTAGGTACATCTGTTCGTTCATTTTACCAGCGCGCAGCGTTACCACTAAACTAATATCCACAATCCACATTTGTATTTTTTTTAATGTAAAAATTTACACTATGTCAACTTACATAACCTTACCACAAATAGTTGCGCGTGATATATAATAATTGTGCGTGCTGTTTTATTTCTCAAGTCCCGCTTTTAGCCTAAGTTTAGGCTTTAATTCGTCTACAGTAACGTTATCGTTACCTATAAATTACTTAGCTACTTTCTCCTTAAAAACTACCCCTTAATCACGACGTGGTTGTAATATTTATTCGTTGCAAAGAAACCATTTGTTCATAAATTTCTTTGTTTTTGCTTTTATTATATTTTTTCATCATTCATAAAGAAATTCGAGGCAATTTTGAAAAAATCTAATATAATCTGGAAAGAAATTTACGAAATATCTTCAATGAAACTCACTAGGAAATAAAATGCCACATACTTAAAATCAGATTTAAGAACCTGAAACTAATAAAATCTAACCAGCCAGTTCACTTGTTACAGGCGGAGCGAGTTCCTAGGATGCGTCTCGTTTCCGCTAAAAGATGCTGTTAAAGGCGACATCACCGGCACCTACTTCCTGCAGCAGGGCGCCGGCCGCGGCCCGAACGCACCGCAGGACGGGTGCGCTGGCGTGACCGCCCGCAGAATGGCCACCGACAACACGGAGACAAGCACCAATGACGGTGCCAAAGAAACACAGACCGATAAGGGTAATTTTGAATTCTTTCAATTAATAATTATGAATGCAGACCTCATAGCCCTGACACGTTTGTAAATTCCAAGCGATCTGTATAAATAACCGTCATAGGGATGCGGTTAACTTTTAATCACCGTTAGGGCTCATTTCTGTGAGGGATTTTTGCTTGAGATAAGCTCATTAGACATGATTTGATTTATGAACTATGCCACGTAGATAAAGATTAATTTATCTTGTAGCAGTGGCCGCGAACGGGCCCGCTGCCACCGCAGCGCAGCAAGCGCAGGTAGCTGCGGCCCTGCAGCGGGAAGCCGATGAGCATCTATTTCTCCGCTACCTTGAACTTGACCCGCCCGAGGACCCCAATGCTCCGCGTCGCGCACAGAGAAGTGGCAGGACTCCTTTCACTACTACTAGAAAGTAAGTGTAATATATTTGGAAGAGCCTCAGTATTGTAGATGCAGCGCAGTGTTCATCTATAATTGTGGATACACGAGCATTGTCATTTAAACCTTTTTAGTACATCTTCTTAGGGTATGCTACGTTGATGAACCTTGTAAATAAATTACGAAGCTTAAAATCTTGGAATTTCCAATCCAGGATATCAATTAATGTTCAGGCCTTATTTCATGTAAAAAAAGAAACAGTAGAAAAGAAAGAAATCACCTGGGAAACGAATGCCATTGTAAATAATTTATAAGAGAGATATAAGAATACCTATTAGAAGTTCGTAGACTGAAAAGTATACATTTAGGTTAGCCAGGTCACGGCCCAACAGACATTGAAACGCGTCCAAATAAATAAAGACTCATGAAAATACATATCAAAGACTTATTTATCTTATAAAAATATCTTTGAGTTTTTTTCTTGTTTCGATCTTTTCTACATTAATTTCTATTTATATATTTTCTGTCTTTATTTTTCAACATGTTTATCTTTTTGTGCTATGATTCTCTTTCAATGGTTTCTATATATTTATTTTTCTATACAAAGAACATATTTCTGATAAATTCTCTTTCATTTATATTGAAACATTTTTCTAAATATGTCTACCAAAATGAAACAGGTTGGTCCGTGGCGGAGGCGGTGGGTTTGGTTTCACGGTGGTCTGGACCAGGCCTCCCAGAGTTGAAAGAGTCGCTGCAGGTGGTTCCGCCGAAAGAGCAGGTCTCAGAGCTGGAGACTATATTGTTTTTGTTGGAAATAAAAACGTCGTGACCGCTCCTGAAGAAGAAGTACGGAATCTCGTGAAGTAAGCAGAACTACCGACTTTATAAAATGTTTCTAATTCTTTTTCGTTTCTGAAAATTTTTTCAAACTGCTTCAATTAAAAATTTTTACGTTTTTACAGTATCACGTATTGTTATAGTACCTATTACAAATATATAAGTATTTACCATACAAACTATCTACGCCTAGTTCGTCTGAGTTGGTAATGAAAAAATTCCGTGTTCTCTTTCAGATCTGCTGGCCAGACTCTAAACCTCGAAACCTTTAGACGCGTGCCACAAAATGGAGTGGGAATCAGACCACGGTTGGGCCAAGTGTCCATCCCTTCCGTACCAGCAGAATCCACGCCACCGCCGCCTCCGCGCTCGCCCCGAGCAGCCGCACTGGCATCACCAGCCGCAGCGGCCAGGCCACCCACAGCCTGCTCCTCCACCAGCCAGTCTCTGGACCGCCGCAAGCTTCACCTACCCCAAGTCACCTTTTCCAAGGAGGTCGGTAACGGCATCATAGTATAGTTTGGCTCGTAGTTTCGGATTACGGAATTTTGAGGTCACTGGGTCGTGATAGATTTTAGTGTAATAGTGGAGAAAGTTGTCAACATTTACGTCTTATATCAACAATATTTGCCAAGAGCGCAGAGCTAAACCAGTCGAAATATAACGACAGGAAATAAAAAACAAAAGATAGTATGCATTTCCTAACAATTCCTATATCTTTGGTACATTCATTAACTGTCAACAAGTATCAAAAATGGAAAATTTATGACTGCCTATACGATCATTATCGTCAGATTACATCCAAGCAGCAATATCGGGTACGCGTTGATTACTGTCGTCTAACGTTGGATTAAATGATAGCTATGTTGCTACTGCAGGTCGTTCAGCGACGTATTGCCAATCTTGGCGCCAATCCAATTATTATACCTTAATATCGCAACATCCCCATACACCTCACGATTTTATATCGACGGGTATTAGATTTTCTCTCACGTTAATTTGCGCATGCGCTTTTAGCAGACATCGTGCATACATTTCGTATTTCTCATACGTAACCCTTGGTTTTTTTTTTCACTTACTTCGTTTACAGCCAAACATTTCGCGCCCTTATCCTATTGATATAATTTCCTTTGCACAAAATAGCATTTTTACCTGGCATTATCTGAAATTTTTGTTATAATAATTGTTCATTATCTTGCCGTATTTCTAAATTTGATTTATGGTATATTTGTACTTACGAATTACATATGAGAAAACTTTCTTCGTCAACACAAAATCTATTTACAATTCAGAGACAATTCGAATTAAATTCGTACTAGTCATCTGTTGCAAAATTATTGGAATGAGATATTATTGGAAATGGAAATTCTAAATTTTAACGGAAAGTGGTGCTAGCGTAGACCTAGTTATCGTCATAGATTAAATATAAGTAGAAGTGACACTTTTGTAGTTTATTCGTGTGTGTATTTTTTTATTATTATATCTCTAAGTAAAATCTGTTACAATTATGTACAGTTTTACTTTTTATTTTATTGTTATTTATTTTATACACTTGGATAATTGTAGAGAATATGTACTTCTTATTACATTCCACTATCCTAATAACAAAGTTTTTAGCTTATTATTTTATATCATCGCTTGTAGTTGTACAGAGGTTTTAATGTCGTTTGTAGATATAAGATTTTTGTTCCACTACTAAGAATTGTGCTTCAGCCCTTCGTAGATTGTCGTGTGAGGAAAAAGGGACAAACAATTCTTTGTTTTTAATTTATCATTATTATAAAATGCTTTCAACGGGGAATCGTTACGTTTAAGAACAATGTTTTTTGTTAATTTATTTTGTTGTTTTTTTTATTTGTTCATTTGTATTAACTGGTCGTGTGTTGTCATCGTATAAGTATAGTCGTCGATAATTTTTCTTTCTTTGTGTTTTTTGTGTTAATCGTTTTTATTATTTTACGGTCACATTTTTAATTTCTGTATCATAATTTAATTTATATTTTTGTCATAAAAATTTTGGTTCCTGTTATCATTATTCCGTTTCTTTCTTAATTTATGTTTCTTAATTTTAAGCGCAAATAAATTTATTGCTTCGATTTTTTTGTTTTTATTTTGTACCACTACCACAACCTGCACCACGGCCACCGTCCTCACATCATACCTCTTATTATTTTTATTTAAACTTAAACAAACACATTAAATAATAAACTTTTCATTTATATAATGATTGGTAAACTTTTTATTTTGGCATAAACACAATTTAAGAAAAAAACTCTTTATTTAATTTTGATACAACCATTAAAGATTTGCTTAACGTTAGTTTTTTCCACAGATACTTTATACTAAAATGCCAATGACAATTTCTAAGATGTTTTTGCTGTTTTGTTTCGAATATAAATAAACCTTGTCTCTTTGCACACAGTGGTGCAAAAAATAGATTACTTACTAAGATCTGAGACTGTTCATACTACTTGATTAGTAGATTTAGTTATTTTCGTAATATAATGTCGTGAGTGCGTGTGCTTGTGCGTGTGCGTGTGAGCATACGTGTGCGTGTGCGTGTGCGCGTGCGCGTGCGTGTGCGTGTACGTGTGCGTACGCGTGTGCGCGTGCGCGTGCGTGTGCGTGTACATGTCCGTGTGCGTGTGGGTGTACATGTGCGTGTGCGTGCATGCGCGCGTGGTGCGTGCGTGCGTGCGTGCATGCCTGCGTGCGTGGTGCGTGCGTGTGTGCGTGCATGCGCGCGTGGTGCGTGCGTGCGTGCGTGCGTGCATGCGTGCGTGCGTGCGTGCGTGCGTGCGTGCGTGCGTGCGTGCGTGCGTGCG
>DWJK01005035.1:0-11452 GCA_018248815.1 Croniades pieria auraria
CTCTGAGTCTGGAATTGTGTCCAGTGTACGGCAATAGGGTCACCACCTATTCCATGGGACGTAACCGTAACTAGTGAAACGTGGGAGTGTACTATACTCCTTTGCCTGCCCCTTCGGGGATGACGGGCGTGATGTTAAATTTTTTTTAATAGGTTATAACTGTTTTCTACTATTCGTCAATAGATGGCGCTGGAGGTTTATTTTTCATTTATCAAACTTTTTATACGACATGACAAAACAATTATACAATGCGAATGTTTACGGATACAGATGGGAAGGAAGCCTAAAACTTACCCATACTGACCAAATAAGTCAGATACTGGCTAATGGAGACCACAGAAGTCTTTGAAACCGGTACAAATGTATGAAAAAAGTGATGAATGCAAAATAAACAGATCAGATCTGTACGTATAGAGATATTTAACACTCCGTGCCCTTCGACCACCCTGTAAGGGACCTCGCGGGGACGATATAATTGTAATAAGAATTCTATATGAAGTGCAAAAATAAAATAAGCCTAATTATTGACATATTTCAACGTAATAACTGTCTGTGACAGCAGTAGCATGGAGGTTGTATTTGTGCCTCGTATGTGGCAATAGGCTTGGTGGTGCATATAACTAGTCATCGTGGCAGTGTACTACATTCCTCTACCCCCTCGGGGAAGCACAGACGTAATGTTATGTGTCTAAATCTCAAAGTTTTATAATTATAATGTACAATTTATTTAAAACCCTCTTTTTCCAGTATACATCCATTGTATATTACAGTACCTATATGTAAATATATTTTAGCATTTCAATAACAAATAAAAGCATTTAGCTCATTGAGTAAACAATGAGTACTTGCCCAAAATTTTATGCGACGCAATTACCAGGTTTCTAAGCCAAATCCATAACTGCATACATTTATATGAATAATTAGTGCCCTCTTTATATATAATCTACAACTATCCAGAAGTTTGCCTTTAATACAATAAACACACTGCCAAATCCAATTGAGAAAAATAATATAGTTACTTTTGTTTACTGTGAAAAAAATGGCCAAATCTGGGTTAAACAAGTGGCACGTTAAAAGAGTGCTAAAGAGATCCGTCTTAGCATCGCGCAAAAAGATTTAGGCAAAAGAAGCTTATTTTTGGTGGGGCTGACAGCGCGATAGTGTAAGGCCCATTACAGGCAAATTATGGCGGCCATTATTGTCCGCGTGTCCCGCGCTCGCGCCCGTGAGTTACGCCCGAGCCGGGTCAATGGGTTTTATATAAGAAATCCTTCCCAACGTTTTACTAAATGTGTGAGGTATTTTGATGACAACTAGAATATTTGAATGTGTTTTATTTGGTGCTGGCTTAAATTTCACAAAAATGTACGGACGTACATATCAAATTTATGAACTATTTTCAGAGGCGTTTTTAACTGTAAAAAAAAGGGGAAAAGGTTTTTCAGTAAAGTATAAATTAACTGTAGTAATGGTGAGAGCACTATTTTTAATTATTTTGCCTTTAAAACTGACTTTTGTCAACATCATCAACGCTTTTAATGTTCTACTGGTCAATACGTAACTCTTTTTTTAATAACAGGAATTCCGGCTACAATCTGCCACCAAGATCAAGTTCGAATTGTCAAACTTATAGAACACCATGGAAATCTTTAAAGTAATTAAGTTTACGACAATGTTTTGATATTTAGTTAAAAAAAAGCAAAGAAGTCGATATAGTCCAATATAGATATGTACTCGCCAGGAACAGAACTGCAACCCCGGATGTTGGAAGCTGGAATCCATACCACTACGATAACTATTTACTTAACTCGCGTTATAATCATCAAAAGCGAGTGTCTATAATAACAAACACTAAGATAATCATGGCAGAAAGCCTCTTAACCATAGCCATACATAACAGATTAAACTCAGTATTTTAATATTGCCGCTACCTGGTTACAGGTTCCATTAAACCGTTTTTTTTTACAACAACTAGCATATTTTATTTAAAATTTGTTTTAACATTCATTTATTTATTTAAACAGCCAAATCAATAATCATGTTATCATTTAAAATTCAATCGTTAACTTTTTAATTTTGTTAAAACAATTTCAGAATGGTTAAATGATCGTCTAAGAAATTAAAAATCTCACTAATGACCTCATTACGTAACAAAACAGTCTCTATTACAAAAGTATCCTAATTGATATTCATTCTTCAAATAACAACAAGTATAATGGTAATGAAACAAAGCCTCTTCTGTAGGCGGAAGCAAAGTTTCTAAAAGTTAACCCATTAAAACGAACCCAGTAAATCATTCGCATCACTCGCAAGTTCACGCATTTGACCAGAAACAATTTAATTGCTACCAAAAGCTATCTCCGCCTGGGACATAAATAACATCTTCAATAACATTTCAGCTCACTGCGCATAAAACGAAACGTAGCAACATTTTATACATACGTTTCGATTCCGATTCGAATAAAATGCTCCGAGGACTGAAACTTTATTGCTCGCTCTCTCGATAAGGCTAACGACGCAACGGCGGCAATTATCCTCGTTGATTTAGATAGTTGTCCACTGATGCGCAAAATAGACCGAGCTTAAAATCGGACTGGGATCCCAAGGCGACTACAAAGCGGCATGCGGCCGATTACGGTCAAATTATTGCCATCATTATAGTCCGGGACCTCGGTCGCTACTGGATAATCACGGTCGCTCGGTGTCGCACTGCAATCCTGCAACTTATTCCGCCCGCGCAGCATTCCACATTTCAATATTCGACGTCTCCGCGCTGACGTTACGTAATTCCAATGTAGCCATCTGCTAATATCGGTGTTCAAGATTTATATAACGTTTCCCAGAATAATACATATATCGCATTTTATACAAAACTTGGTTAGGAACACCGACGTTTGAACTTTCAAAGGCCCAATTCGCGATAAACGTTTACACTTACGTTCATTACACGAAAATTTCTTCCACCCTTTTCCAATTTCGAATATATTATGTTTTCGATTTTCTGCCGAATACAAACCCCTTTGCTATTTGTGTTTTGCAAATAGAAAATTGGCTTCATGTATTATGATTTTATTTCAGCTATTAGACAGGATTTTAAATATGGAACAAATATGGTATTCCAGTTGATATATCTCATTTAACTCCATCCACTGGCAGCTACTTTCTGAGTTTTTTTGTTACATATATACATACATACATACATGTATACATATATACATACCTACAAATATACATACACATTTATATGTATATTTATATGTATATCTTCATAAGTATTTATAGTGTTAATGGTATTTTAAACTTAACACAAAACAATAGAAGGCGGGTTAGAAATTTTTACACCGAATAACTGACAGCCCGCCAATAGATTATAATTACGTAAATGTGTAAAACATATCCCAATCTAAGATAATAAATTTATATAGGCCATGAACAGCCGAGCGAATTGTCTAATGCTCCATGAGGGACTACGACGGCATATATAAACCAAGCGTAAAATAATTTAAAAAACGAATATCTAAATAGAATCATCCATTCCATGTTCCATTATACTGACAATAACCGTTTTTCGGAACTTGTAAGTTGCTATATCAAACAATCCCTCCAGTCTGGCCATAGAGAATTGGATTACGAGTTTACATGCTATCGACAAATCTTAACGGCACACTCCAAGGTAATTATTTGTGAAAAACGAATAAAATTTCCCTTAATGCTCTTCACACGAACGCATTTATGTTCTCTGCGATAATAAAAAATAAAGTGGAAATATGCGTATATGCAAATAGCCAATCATTTGGTACCACATTGAAAGAAATTATTTCTTTGTATTTTTTACGTAAATACACTCATAATTTTTATGCTATATCATTTTCAAGAGAGAGGAGAGGAGACGAACATAGGAGAGGCCTTTGTCCAGCTGTGGACGGAAATAGGCTGATAATGATGATGATGATCATTTTCAATGTTTTCTTTTTAAAATTGTACATACATATGTATATAAAGAACGCATACAAATGAATATTTAATACAAGAGACATATTGCTTTCGTCGCTTTTATTAAATGTCAGGATTTGAGTTTGCCCAAAGCAATCTTATAAATGCTAAACATTGAAAACACCTAATGAAATAAGAATTTAACTAGGAAAATACGTACAAAAGACGGTCGCAAAGTAAGTAAATTGAAAGCACTCAGCCAAATAAAACGGACTGGCTGTGAAGTTGCTAATCAATATGAAGACAGTAACAAAGGATGGCTTTTGAAATCACGTTCGGTCAGCAAAAGAAAATTACTGGTCGTTTCCGTAACGAGGTGCCCTCCACCCGTCTTGATTAAACTGATCAGTTTTTGCCTCTTATGAAAAGAACTCGATCAACGTAACTGGCTGCCGAAAATGATTGAGCTACCCCAGTAGGGATGTTAATGCGATCGATGGATGGTTATTAACGTTCGCTCCAGCCCCGATATTCGGTACAGTTGCGTTGAGTTTCATAGACTTTATATATGATGAAAATCAGTATGTTAATTATATCAAATATAAAACACACAATTTTCAATTAGAGTAGTTTATTTCGTTTCTATAAAAATTTTTATTTTAAGGAGCACTTTTCTTGTGAGCGCAGTAAACTTAGGCGCCTCGTAAGTAAAAGATACCTTCCAATATTGTTGCATCGGCTTCATTTTAATTAATAATATCGGATGCCATGAACTAAGAAGACAGAAGTGAAACAAAATATGAAGTGTAATGGAACAACGCGAACTTCTTTAAAATAATTGGATCTGTCAGTAGCAAGCTGGCAAACAGGTAATTACGAACTGCTAGTCCAAATAACAGACAGCGAAGAGATCCGATGCCGCCTCGCCCCAACATCTGTCTTCTCCTTAATAACAGTTCGACACCTTATTTGTGAACGATAATTAAAGATTGAAGTTGTTCTTTACACCTGGATTTTATTTCGGCGCGAAAATGTTTTTGAACTCATGTATTTAACTCCATGTAACGTCCCTTATTGTCAGAGTGTAATAATTTTTATTGCAAATGACCTAAATGTTTAGACGAATCCAGAGTAGCGTCTAGCTTAAGTTTTATCACGTGCACCCCACACACTAGACTGCGCCCGAATAACTAAGATTGATATAAGGTAATGAAAACGCAATTTGTCCACATAAAAGTATCAAGATTTAGTGTAAGTTTTGTTTTGTACCATTTTGTGTCAAATAATGTACAAAATTAGGCGTTATCTTCAATAATAACTAATTTGGTTTTTTTCTTTTCCTTCTTTTTTTTATAGTTTTTTCATTTTCTCAGTCAGTTATGTCAGTTATGTATGAATTATGACTGAGAAAAAGAGTTAAAAACAAATAATTTTCTAATAAATGTATACACTATTATAAAAATTACTGTAACCAGTTACAATAAATATAATACATTATTATACTAGTCGCTATGGCAACCCCGCCTAAGAAACTTTTAACAGACACACGTCCCTACCAGTAATATTTCCGGACACTGAAAAAAAACATTTACCGTCCTGTCTGGACTTTCGTAAACTGTTGGGTTTCCACAATTGAATTGGTACAAACGCTTTCATTTACGGAAATGTACATACATATATGATAAAGTAATAAAAAGACAACTTTTTACGAGGAAGAAAAACCAATATCAATCTTGAAAACACGCTTACGACAGTAATAATAAAATTCTAATCAAAATCAGTATATATGGATCTTAGCGTAAATAAAATAAATTTCCAATAACTATACTTACTTAACTGCAAAGTTATTTAAAAAAAACATCTATTCAAAACGGGGAACGATTCAAGAATATAACTATTTAATTTGTAAGCAGATGATTTTTAATTTTTAGCAGTATTTAACTTAAAAGCACGAATTTTGAATCGAGTGGATATTCAGAGCTTTCCCTTGTTCCTAAATGTAGGTATCAGTGATATAGCGTTTCTGGAACACGTGTTTCAGCGGCAGTGGAACTATTGTCTGAACAGCCGTGCAAATACACGGTCTAACTGCGACTACGAGTACGACTTCAGTTTCCACGTAGTCCTCAGCCAATGTAACGTAAAAGTTGGACTTGACTAAAGTCTGACAAAAAACGATAAAACGTAGATAGTATTAGTTATTAAAAAAGTTGTCTATAATAAAAGTTTTTTATTATTTAATTTATGAATTTAATAATTTAAAGAAGCAATATAATTGATCAATTAATGTAGATTAAATGCAAAAATTATATTAATTTTAAGCTCACGTAAATTGAAAATCAGTCCGCCGCAAAAGCGCTGTATTGCGCTCACTCCAATCTCTTGAAGCACTTTTGAAAAACACTCAGATTTAACAACAAAATAATGTTTTGCTTCCGTTTGAAGTTACCGCTGAGAGTGATTATAGATATCGTTTCTTGTTTGTGAATATAGCACCAATAAATTTAATTTCTTAATTTTTCCTTCCGTAACCAAGAGAAATTGTTCTTTAACATCGTTAGCAATATTGGGTTATTTTAAAATAAAGCCACATTCAGACGATGTTTCGGACATGTAGAGAGAATGGCTGATGAATAAATGATGTACGCCCGATCTGTCAGGTTGATTCATTTTGCCTACCTCCATGGGATTTGGCATGATGATATTTTATAAAAATCCATTTTACAATACACGACATGAAATCAATTATATTACGTTGCACAAATGACCATTTATGATTTTAAAAAGAACGAAATAAAAACTACATATTGTAAAAATAGCTAAACACGTATTAGCAAAACTATTTCTGCCATCCCTCACTACGTTCCTAAGAAAAGCAAATCTGTTTTCACTTAATACATAAATATATAGCATATTTTTTTTCAAGTTACCTCCTACAGCGTCTCTTCGCGGCATAACCTCATTTATTGACCCATTTTCTACTTTACCTTAAGTCATACATTATACTCATTTGCGCGCGGCGGTGAATTAAATTTATATGCCCCTACGAGTAATGTATTCTTTTGATCCATTTTGTTGCGAAATAAAGTTGTAATGAATTTTGTTTTACTAGCTGTACCTCACAAATGAATTCATGTGTAAAGCAAAATTATGTAAACTATTCAGTTTAAAAGGTAAAATATATTTATTTCGTTACAAGAAATCGAATGCGACGTGTGTCTATTCAGATGATCCAATTTTGACGCAATTCTGGATCGACCCGTGACCATCACGGTATAAATCACGGAACAAACACAAAGAGTAAAGTGTTTACCATAAAATCGTATATGCGCCCCTAAATCATAACACAATAAAATTTATAGCGAGCGGAAGGTCCGGCCTCAAGTGCTGATAAATCAAACACATTTTCTTCGTGCGACTGGAACAGAAAATCTTTCCGGCAAATACAGCGATGACAATGCCTGCTGTTTATCTTCCTTTTATCAAGATGAATACATTTTCAAAACATCCGTCCTTATTATTACTTTTCCGCGGGAAAAACAGAAACCATAATTATTATTGCCACAATTTTACACATTTATCTTCGGTTTACTGCTCTATTAACAGAGTATGCGTGAATTCATATCGCCCCTCCAAGGAAACTGATATTTGTAAATAAAGCACTTCTTTCACATAAACGCATCATAACGCTTGATTCAGCGCTGTAGACGCATTAATCCCCAAAGTTAGCTTTTCATAATCATCATCTGAGTTACGAAACAAATATTATACAATTCAAACATAAATCTTTTGTATGACCTCAAGCCGTCTTTAAATATCTATATTGTATTAAGAAAATTTAAAGGAAATGGTTTGTTTAAGCTTCATTTAAAGTGTGTTGCTAGTTTAGAACTGTCCGTATATTAAAAATCTCGTTATACGTATATCAGTAAAAGATAAATAATAGTTTGAATATTTCACCGCTTAACAGCAGGCTTTACGGCAAAAATTGGTCTAGTATATTCACATATAAGAAAATAAAAGGGAGGACTAGAAGCACGACATAATACTAACGATACTCCTATGATACTTACGTTCTCGATACAAACTTCATAGAAAATCACCAATTTGCTTAAAAAAAATATAATAATCGACCCATTTATCATTCCACTTTTGGAATATGGGTCTCCTCCCATATTAAGAGTGTTAAGGCCACAGTCTTTGGTCACACCAATTTGCTTGCATCTCTCTAAATACAATAAAGTTTGATCATTCAAAAATAGGCTTGGAAAAATTGTAACATACACATACTATTTCGTTTTAAGCACTTTCACTATCATAATGACTATATTGAATGACTTAAATTATTTATATTCATTACCAAGGTCTAGACATGCGCATTATAGTAATCTTTTTGCTTTTGCACCATATTAGAGCACTCGTTTGTACGACGCAACTAGTAGTGTTAAATGTTACTGCCATATTAAATGTTACATAATAGATTAGTGCAATTTCTTGTCTACTGTAAACAGATATTCGGCAGGATAATTTTTACTTGATGACCCCTTGTAATAAATCAAAAATCAGTCGTAATCCACTATTGGAGCTTTCTGCCTACCCCGCGAGGTATCTGGCTTGACAATACAATGTAATAACCAATCGTAATCGTAAAAGTTACCTGTAATAATTTCGGATCGCTTTTCAAATATTATTTTGATGTAGTCACCATTGATCGAAATTTATTTTAAGCTCGCGAAAACAGGAAAAGCTTTTTACAAATCGGCTAAATTAACGGACGACAAGCATCAATCATTTTCATACAAAATAAGGTGATTTTTGACTTATCTAACAAATACATTTAGGTAGTATGCGATGTATTTTTGGAAGCTAATTTTTTATACGTGCTCATTTTTCGAAATAAAATAGAGATCCTGCAGTTTTTTTAAAAACGTTATGAATTCATTAATAATAAAAACAATCACACACATTTTAATGTTAATAATAACTTAAAAAAACGTACCAGGCATCTACTCTTATTGATATCGATAATATTTGACATTGTATGCTGAATTCACCAAAAATGTTTATACTTTCAAATAGATAAAATCTGTGAAACCACAATATTTGACGCTATAAATCATTATTACACTATTCTGCCAGTTTGAACCAGAGTTGTGTTGTGACGTTCTCCAGATGCTCTGTGAGATGTTCAGGAACCGCCGCAAACTCAATAATAAATATCAATAACAAAAACAGGTGTAGACGTATACCATTTTCTTTCATTGTACAAATCTTCTGACTTCTGCCGGCCTCGTTGATCGAGTGGTTGTAAGCGCGACTGCCGATCGGGAGGTCCTGGGTTCAAATCCCGGCTCGGGTACCATTGGATTTTTCTAATTTAGGATTTCTAGTAGTGACTCGAAGTCTGGATCTGTGTCCGGTGTATGGCAATAGCCTCACCACCTATTCCATAGGACGTAAACGTAACTGGTGAAAAGTGGGAGTGTACTACACTCTTCTGCCTACCTCTTTGGGGAATTACAGGCGGGGTGTTACGTTTTTTTTTACGTACAAATCTTCACTAGAGCGCTTGAATTAATTGAACAAAAAATTTATGAATTGTGTTACATGCAAATGATTTAATTTAATTACCGAATATCTGTTTCGAATAATATTTAACTAAACTCGTATAGTTATATGCAAGTTATAAAAATTCTAACCCACTTTTTTTTAATATTTTTATATATCTGTCTGTTAGTCTATTAATAATCTTAGTAAAGATCGAAAGGATTATGACGAAATTTTCATTGCCAGGTATAGAACTTTAAACACAGTAATTCAGGTCACAATCTAAGAAATGCAATAAAATCAGTAATTTGTCAAACGTATATTTATCCACAGGTATCATCATCATCATCAGCCTATCTCAGTCCACTGCTGGACATAGGTCTCCCCCAATGAGCGCCATCGCGCCCTGCCCTCGGCTTTTCGTTTCCACAGGTATACGACGCGCAAAAAGTCGAACAGTGTATGACAAGAGTCTTCTCAATAATATATACTTCCGCTATATCGTTTATGACTTTTATGTTATGAGCCGGGACCTATACGCTGTTACGGCTATCGATATCGCTGTAATAGAAGAGAATCGCATATCAAACGACAGGGCTTTTACGATCACGAACATATCCATGATATTGGTGTTCATCTGAGCTAAAGAGGTTACGAGGACCCTTGTTATTTTCCAATAAAAATATTAAATTTCACCTATAAGACAAAAACGTATTTGGGGCGTCGAGTTTACTGACGCCGCTATATTTCAGCCTTTGGGGTGTCAAAAACCGACGCATGAACGTGTATTGTGCCGCGGCCGTTATTTTTATTTATATGTCGAAATCCAATGCGAAATTACCCTAAAAACATTGCTGTAAAACTTTTATTACCGACACGGCAGCACCGTATCTCATCTCAAGTTAGAAAATGTGACATTTAATTAAACGGAAATGTGAAACGTTGATCATAACGAGAGCGAAGCGAGCGCTTCGGACGAAAGTTCAACAAACAATAACTCGATAAACGGAAAAAGTAATAATTATAAAGCCTTCACATTATTAGTGACATGTTATTTACACAATATGTTATTTAAGAATTAGTTGACTTTAGAAGATACACAAATATTTGGGTTGGTTCGCGAGTAGCGGAGTGTCGGCCGGCACCTTGGCAACACTCTCAAACTCTAAATAACAAAGTGGGGTGAACCATCCTCGCTGAAAACAAATAGCCGACCTTTTGCCTTCTTTATGAGACCCTTGTTAACTTGTCCTTAATAAATTATTTATTTCGCTCGATCCCAACTTCGTAGCGGTATTGCTATGTTCATTTTTGTCAATTATCTATATTAACCTTCGATACAAGTACTTTGCGTTTGTGTGGTGTTGTTCTCATCATATTATTACATGTTCACGACCTTGTATGTGCTGAAGATTTTTTATATGATTAATACTATACAATCACGCTGGGAACCCCACAAGGTAAGCAGAGAGCACCGAGTGCTAAACATGTGCTTACATACCCAATATTCTTCAATATTTATCACTCTATATACATTCGGTGGTTTTAGAGACTTTTAATTTAATATATGTACATATGTAATTATTCGCTTGCAGACTGTAACTGTAATAGTAATCCAATTATGCTGAAAATCTAATAAAGGCATAAGTGGAATACATGATGCGTTATGCCGTGCGAATTGGTTTACCAATATATGTATGTACCATATTATACTGGTAGTCGAATTATCTTAGTAGTTATTCAATCATCAATATTCAGATAGCCATTATTGTGAAATTTGAGTCTAGTGATGGAGGTATCAATTCTAATAACATGTACGCACTAACAATACAAGACGGCATGTGATTTCCCCACAAATTGACTCGTACATACTCGTATAAGATAAAAGATAACAGATAATCGACCCATTAACATTCCACTGTTGGAATATGGGTCTCCTCTCATAATGAGAGGGTTAAGGCCGTAGTCCGCC
>DWJK01005036.1:0-11452 GCA_018248815.1 Croniades pieria auraria
AGTACACTCCCACGTTTCACCAGTTACGTTTACGTCCCATGGAATAGATGGTGAGCTTATTGCCATACAACGAACACAGATTTAGGCTACGACCCAAACAATGTAAGTACTTAAAACGTCATGGACAAAGTATTTCTATTAATTAATTCAAAGATAAATATATATAAATACATCAATCACTCCAGTACTTAACGTTTTCAATTCATTCAGGCCTCAAATGAAACGTTCATATTCCTCAACGTGTATATTATTTCGATTGAATCAAATTCGGACAATACATTTCAATTGGCTGTAAGCTTAATTCATAAAGATAGCTATCGCTATTGTGTTCGAGACTTTGTCTTACGTAAACAATAAGCTTGGAAACAGTCGCAATTTATATTAAGTAGACTTTCTTGGTAACGTTTTCAGCGTTTAACTGAACAAGTATTTCAAGTCTTGGCGCGCGACGCACCTAAACGGTACAGTTCTTGGGCGGGGAATCGTGTGGTACAAAGCATAAGCGTTTGATTTAGATTTAAATAATAAAGAAAATAAAGAAAGAAGAAAATAAGAAGGATAAATAAAAAGAAAATAACGAATAAGGTAAATATAGTGATTTTAAATTTGTTGGTTAAAAGCTATTTGTATCGTCCATCAATTCAAGTTTGTCTGATCAATGTTCCTGAAAGTTTTACATAAATAACTTAACTAAACCCTGTGAACGCTTAAAAGAACATATTCAGGTTTCCATAACAATATTTTTTTATAGGAATTATATAGATTAAGTAACAAAAACTTACTGATACATTTATAAGCTCCAAAACTGTGAATATCAAATTGTGGTGACACCACCAGTTCGAAATATAGAATTCTTGGCATAAAAACACAAAAGTAGTTCTTAAAAACGTATTATGATGGTCTACGTACACTTAATACCCACACAATTTTATACATCAATGCTTTATACTTCATGGTAATGATTAATTAACAAAATGTAAATCAGTTTAAAAAAACATTCGCACTGGGATTAAATTAACTTTTGTCACACGATATAGTGAGAATAAATTCTTATCTTATTGTTCTGAGAAATTGTATGCTATATAATATTCTTTTGCAATTCTTCTTGTTCGTGTCTCAATATTACCATCGCGATGACAACTATTGGCCGTCAGCCTGAATACTTCCTAATTACTCACGGTCTCACGACCTCACTTTACAGTGTAAAGAACATAGAGTGACTTGAACTTAAACACAAGTACGTCGCTTCGAAACGCACCGTTAAAATTTTTTCGGGGTCCCGATTTCAAAACGCCAATCAGCCAACACTTGTACCGCACAGTGAACTCCAATACGACTAACGGGCAGCCAATACCAAATACTTTATTTGCATTTCATAAAACCAGGTAGCAGGCGCCAGCAGCGCGCCTGCCGCCATAAACACCGCGTATTCCGGGACAAACGAGTACTGCGGTAACAAGACGCTGTTTGTTTTGAGGTTTTATGTGAAAACAGACATTTGAATGAATTTTGTTTACATAGTGTATATCAAATTGTTAACAATAAATTAATTTTGTTTACATAGTGTATATAATGTTATATGTAACATTATATAATGTGTATAACATTAATAATGACAATCTATAACCTATTGACAGTATGTATACGGAACGCTTCTAACGCTTGCTTAAACTTACCACCTATTCCATGGCAGGACGTGTAACGTAGCTGGTGAAACGCGCCAGTGTACCTACTATACTCCTCTGCCTGCTTATCGAGAAGATATAGCCGTGATGTTAGGCTTGTTTTCAAATTACCCTGCGGCTGACGTCACTGACATTTATGGCATCACGTGGCAACGTGCAATAACAGCGTGGGCAGAATTGAAAATGGAACGGGAAGGTAGTGGAACTTCGCACCTTGAATTGAGCCTTGTAGGAGATACTGAAGCAATATTATTATTGATACTTATACATAAACTGCTTTGATGAATTAAATCATTTACTTACTCATATTTAAAAGACATGGCAGTAACTGACATTAAATGTATTTATGTCTGTATTTGGTAAAGAAACAATTTTCATACATATACTTATACGGATCTCTTCTGAGACTGAAAAAAGTTAAGGGCATAGACTGATACGTTGATCAAACGTGGACTGGTTCAGTTAATGGAGGATTCTAAATTATATATTCTAAATGTACAGGTTTGCTCACGTTGTTGGTCGTATTAGTTAAACGTTCCTTAATGGCAGAAATATGAGCTAAACTATGAACAATGGTTCCACGTACACGAGCTAAGTAGGAGCGAAATTTCTGTGCATTGATGAATCAAGCATGAGTCAGTCACTTTCTCCCCTTTCTTACTAATACTCGAGCTGCACAGTATTTGTATGTATAAAAGATGTAACCAGTGTGTTAATATATACAAAAATAAAATAAATGAATAAATAATGTCAGTTTGTTATAAAACACATAATGTAATAGTGAAAAATTTGCACATAATTATTATTATTTGAAACCTAAATAAAACTCCTGGAAGAGTTTTCTAAAAAACGATAACTGGGGAATTAAAATTGTTTATAGAATGTTTTGCAATCATTATTTCTGGAAGTTACCAACATTTTAAGTAAATAATACAAAATTAGTAGCCTAGTAGTAGTAGTAGTATTGTCGTAGTACTGGTCATAGTAGTACTGATTATATCCCAGGAGTGGATACAAGTGTGGTTACAACACTGAACTCATAATTGACTATCGGAGGCAATTTTCAAATCAATAGAAAATTTCATCTTGCAATAAAATTATACTTTAACTTTGGAACATTTCTGTAAGTTTTCTTTCCGAAGTTTTTACTTCGTTTAAAAATTATATGCTGTTAAAGATTCGTCACAGCAATAGTAAAGTGTTAGCTACATTTAGTTACAATAAATATTATTCAAAATCCATTTCGAGTTACCCTTATACGATTAAAAACTGCCTCAATATCATAAAAAAAAACTATATGCTAGAATACATAAGCCGTTGAAAACAAAACATAGTTCCGGTGATCCAAAATTATGTGTAACAGATAGCAATAAGGTATAGAATTCTTGTAAGAAAACAGAAAAAAAAGAACAAGACTGCAAATATTGTGGGCTAATTAAAAGGCAAAATCAAAACGCAAACACGCCGTTCCAAAACCGCAAATCGCCCGGATTGCGAGCAGTTCGATAATTGCCCCCTCCCCCCCTCCAGCCCCTCCGCGCCCTTCCGAACGCTTGTTGGGAGCCCACAAAGGAATCGACGTTAATTGGAATTCTAATTAAAAAGAGCCTTTTAATTTGCCGTCTTGAAACATTTGCATTTATAGAAAATAAAAAAAGAAGCGACGGTTTGTGGTAACGAGGTAAACGCGGGCGACGATTTATAACTTTCCCCGAAACGGCTGAAGGGCTCCAGACAGGAAGGACGATTCTCGAGATGCATTGTCGAAAAGGTAATAGTTCTCTTGGCAATGATATTTTAAGTGTTAATTTTATAGGATCACATATAGGGATACATTTTACAGGATCATATATAGCCTTTACTTGTTTTAAAATTTGATTTTTTTATATTTGTAGTTTTAACCCTATTTGTACTTTATTTTATTCACTTTTATTGACACTATTTTATTGACTGGCAGAGGAGGCTTTGTTAGCAGAGGAGTGTAGTACACTCCCACGATTCACCCAGTCAAGTTTTTACGTCCCATAAAATAGCCGGTGAGCCTTATGCCATACACGGGGCACAGATACTAGAAATTCTAAATTAGAAAAATCCAATATCCAAAATAATACCCGACTCGAGATTCAATCACAGGACCTCCCGATCGGCAGTCGGGCTTGCAACCACTCGACCAACGAGGCAGTCAATCATAATAATTACATTACCACTACCATCACAACCCTGTAAAAGTCCATAATAATCAATATTATATACTATTATGTGCTGTAAATAGAAATACTGCATCTGTGCTCTGTGTATGGCAATAGGCTCACCTCATAAACTATAGTGAGAAATAAATCATTACTCGTAAGTTGCGGGACTGTAATAAACTCGTCCGCCTCGCCCTTCGGGGAAATACAGCGTGATGTTAAGTTATGTTACATAACTTGACGACATACTTATAGTTGTAGCCTAGTATTCAAATCACAGTGTTGCAATAAAAAAACCGTCGGTTTGACGTGGGTCGCGGACTTAAGCCGGCCGTCGGAAAGTTTTCTGATTTATAGCGCCGCGAGATTTCCTCGCCGAACTCACTACTCGTACGGGCACTGAATCTTCAAATGAATACATATTTACATATCCCTTTTAGTTTCTGTTGTCGACGTTGCTGGGAAGTTTTCAGATTATCGTTACTATTCTGTTCAGACAAGTTTACGTGTGTGAGAATCGTTGGTGTTATTACATAATCGCTATATACCAAAAATACTGACTATCTTAGAAGTAGCCATTTTAATTTGTATCTGGTTCTAGTTTTGTTACTATTATTATTATATCGTCATCCCAAGTTTCTTACGGAGTAGAGAAAGAGCACCGAATGTCAAATATATCCTTACAGACTGTGCTTCTTCTCATAAATCCACGTCTATTAAATGTACTTTTGACTTGGCCTTCTTTTAGGATGTCTCCTATTTGATCGAAATATGTTCACCTGAAACTCCCTCTTCCGATTGTACCATTCACTCTCTGTCATACTGATATCAACTAAACAAAAACTTGCGTGTCTTGGTACGTTTGCGAGCAAGGTGAGACCATTCATTTTATTATACTCGTCACCTCACCCAAAAGTAATTAGTTAAAAGTCACGAACCAACCTCATGAAACAGGAAGATCGACCGGACGGTGTCAAGGCTATATTCATATACATATGCATGTATCACATATAAGATGTTCTCTAGTCCATCGCGAAACTGCATGTCAAAACAAAATGAAGAATACATAAAGACAAAGGAAATGTTTGATGTGACCTTGTTCCATTAATATTATTCGTAGTAATGTAACATTTCGGATAGTGAATTATGATGTTTAATTTAATTAAACATTATATAAACCTATGTAAGAACTTCAAACCTGCTCACTAATTAACGAACTTTTTAAACTCTTCTGAACAGTTTATACTCATTGGTAGGCTTACAATAATATGTTATACTTCTGTAAGATTATATTGCTACAGTTTGTAAGAAACTTGATTTGTAATTTGACAATAATCATTTAGTCGCTATTTTCGATACATTAAACGGATAACTTGAATTATAATATGGAAAATTATTACTGCCGAACGTTGGTGCAAAATTTTTTGTCTTTGCAAACATTTTAATATTGAGCGCAAAACAAACAATTTAATTATTGATACATTAACTGCTTATTTCTACAAGTCTGACAACTTCCACAAGTGTGTATAGACCTAAAAACGTTACGCTCCAAGGAAACTTGGAATCAAGAGCGTCTATTGAAATTGGCAGGGTCTTGAGATCAGGCAAATAAAAAAGACGCCCAGTCCTTTTCACCACTTTATTTGAGTATGTCTTCTGCAATTTTATTTCGAAATGCTTACTATTACTTTTAGATATTTTGAAACATAAGGGAATATTTATTCGATCCCCGAATCGGGTGTTTTTGGACTTTTCTATCTTGAAATAGTAGGATGAATAGTAGTAGTTGAAATAGTAGTAAATATTCTAGTAGTAACACGGAGTCTGGATTTGTGCATGACAATAGGATCACCACAAATTCTATAGTGCCACGTAAGCGTAATTGGCAACAAGTAGGAGTGTACTGCACTCTGCCTACCTTTTCGGGGATAACAGGGGTGATATCACATTTTTTTAATATTTATTGTCAAACGATGGATATTATTTTCTCTCTATCTATTTTATCTCCATCTTTTTTTTGTCTTTCTATCTCTTTTTGTATCTCTTCTTATGCTGTATGTAACTGCGTATCATGCAAAATAAACATATTTTCTTTCTTTCTTCTTTCTTTCTTTCTATCGTGTCTTTTGGTCTTAACCAAAATAGTACAAATTTAAACATTTTCATAAGACATATATTTTCATTTCATAGTACAAAGACTCCGTCTTCTTATAGTTTCCATTGTCTTCTATAGGGTTTCAAATTTCAATATCTTCTATCGTGATACGAAATTCTAAATTTCAACATGATATCATTTGATCAACAGCCTGCTCCCGTCCACTGCTGAACATAGGCCTCTCCAATAGCACGCCACTGAGCTCGATCTTCTGCTCTTCGCATTCAACCGCTGACAGCCACTTGGCGTATATCGTCACTCCTCCTAGTTCATATAGTCGAGAACAAAGTAATAATAATCATTTAAGTACGTAAATATGAAAACTACGTTGGAATAAACGTACAAACTTAACATCACGCCTATATTTCCTCGACGTGGTAAGCAAAGGAGTGAAGTATACGTACTTTTAGATTGGAGCAATTTTCAAAAATACTTTTGTTTTCGTTTATTCTGAAATATTAATCTCATTAAAGAGTTATGCGTGTTTTAAATGAGTTACACACATTCTATAACACAATTTCTTAAATTCTTCCCAAACATATTTTTCGATCATTTTAGTCTTGTAAAATAAAACAGACATGCCCCTAGAGAGTAACAAAAAAATTACGAAAATAAAATTATCCGTCTCCATGTTCACGTACAAAAGATAACCGCATCTTAAATTATTAGTTTGGTCGTAGGTACGATAAATGAGACAAGTTGCGACAGCGGAATGATGCGGGCAGATAGCGATGTCGAACGGGCTTAGGCCGCCGAACACGTGACACGAAACGTTGATGAAGTAGCGACTGCCTTATTATGCGGATAAAACAGCTTAAAGTAAACTCAAAAGTGCGAATAAAATCAATTTAAGACAGCGAATAATGACTGAATTTATAAATGACGCTCGGATCAGTGGAGCTATGGGTGTAATTAATATGGCGGTTAAATCAACAGTTGTTGGTACAACAGTAAATATAATAACAAATGAATAGTTATAACAAAACTTCCACCTGCCTATACCGCATGGGACATAGCATGATGATGATATAATAATAACAAAACTATATAAGTATTTGTATGAGGCAGAATGTGTTTAGAAATAACCACGTTTCTTTAAAAAAATCTATTAAGTTCTCACTAAAATGGAGACACCACTAAAATAATTATTCTACTCCAAAAACATCGTACCGTAAATATAATAGTTTAACAGGTTCGCGAGATGCAAATTCATTTTGATCAGCAACTTCAGATTTACATCCTGGGTTACCGTACAACTACAATCCTTACAAATTGCTTAACGTGCACTTTATTGTATAACAAATAAAATATATTGCACGACTCAGCGCGTCGTTTTCCTCTTGAAATGCTGAGATACTAAAAATGTAGCAAGTACATATTTGAATACCGGAGAAACAATCTTGAATTATTTTCATCAGAGCTTCTCTACAAGATATTCATATTTTTTTCTCAGATCACAATCTGTGAGACTTTGAATACAGAAGATATAAATTTTTCCGTTTTCAAGATGATCGACGATCGAGTGCTCTTTTAGTGCTTAAAATGTTTTTATTGAAGCAACTCTCTCAGTCACTTTATTTAATGAAAGTAGACAGGACTTTTGCAGATTTGCCCTTTTATTTAAATTGAAATATTTTCTCAGAGCAATTCGTTATAGTTAACTTAATTCGTGTAAAACTTATGCTTTGAAGAAATTATTTACTTATCAATCACCATTATTTGTAAATATTTTAATACATCTAGCCAACTAATATCAAAGACTACATATTTGAGGTTAAAATATACTAGTTCAAAAGGTAAAAAAAGCTCATCACTTATTTAATTAGACAATTCCCTTGTTAACATTCACCCATTTATCACAACAACCGAATTTGAATTCTGTGTAAGCATTTGATACGATAAGCATCGAAGCATAAAATTAACTTAGGCCGTGTGTACTCAGCCCGAACGCTTTTGCAAAGGTAAGACAATGCTGAGGTAGGTAAGAATTGTGAATTGAGAACACATAGTTGGTTATTTGTTATTCAACGATCCTCGTGGTGTTCCGTCGATAAGGCAGAATTGGGGTACCTCAAGGCACATCAATAGGGCCTATATCATACATAGTGTCATACATAACTTCGCTACGCTGCTAACGCGGAGTTATATTATTGCACACTATTCATAAATGAACTATATGAATGTATATTGTCTATGCATATTCTTAGTTAAATTGTTAGCAATGATCATTATTAACAGCTAATTCGATAATAGGAATTGAGATTTTATGTATGACATTTGACTTTTATGAATAGACAACCCTGTATCTCCGATATACATGCTTACTACATATTGGTGAGTCATAAACGACCTTTAGAAATGAGTTTAGTACGTCAAATAACACAGAAAAAATCTGATTTTCGTTAATTAAATATAGTACTTATTAAACTACGCGAGATTAATAACATAAATTAAAACATTTAAAAACTTTGTTAAATTGACCTGTATCTGAAGCGACACAATTCAATGAAGATCCGTGATCGTCCTGCTGGACCTAATTTAGGTTTAAGCTATTCCTATTATAAACATAGAAGAAGCATGTTAGATTTTCTAGGACAAGTATGCCTAAAAGTATGAATTATTATTAACATAATGTTAATAATAATTCATACTATTATTGTTAAACCATCGCGCCAGGACTGTTAATAGGTAGACAGAAAGCAATAAGTTGATATGCAGTGAGTAATTTTTCACAAATTACAATAACTGAAGTTATTGCAAGAACAATTGAAATCTAATAATACGGCTCAATAATTGACAAATGTTAATTTCCTACAATAAACGCGATAAATATATTTAAATTGAAAATTGGAATCCAGGACTTAATTTAGCATCCATCCGGTATATTCATAACGCGCATGCAAAATTACATTTGCTGAGAAAACAGTAAGCAAATCCGTATGAGGTATTATAAATGGGAACGTTGCATCTAAATAATTTAGGTGTACTTTAGCTGTGGATTCCGAGTGCGCTTTAATTCAACAGCTAAAGTGTTTCTCTGCAACTGCGTGATAAATAAAATTTATGAGCTGGTAAAATCTCTGTCCAGAATTTGATTGAATATGGTCCAATATCATGTTGCTGTTGACTTTGGATTAAATTTTACCTTCCGATTGTCTATTAAAAATTATCTTAATTTTCAAAAGCAGATATCACTTTTCCTGCATTATAAGTTAGAGAATGCAGAAACTTACAATGCAATTACGACTATGTATAAGAAGCACATTAGATAAAATAAAACAATTCTTTTGACCTTCATACTGTCAATGTCAAACAAAGAACTTGAAGTCAAATAATAGAACAGAGAAAATAATTCACACTCTTTGACATAAGAACCTCGACAACGTTCAATCTGCAAAATCTATTGAATGACGATCTAATATCGGACACTGCTGATTTTGACTAGCCCGTTGGTCAAATAATGAGTGAACGAGACTGCTATGCCGTTGGTGGGAAGTTCGATTCCCACACTAGACAAAGATTTATAAGGTGAGCGATGATATGTGATGAGCGTACAAAAAATAAATGAAACCATATATATATGTATGTACTTACGAGTACGTAAACTACGAGTAATGTACTTGTATGTAATTTGTCAGCTATCTGATTAATGGCAAGCAGAGAGATAATAAATCATAAGAGTGCCTACCCTACCGAGGGCAGGCGCTATTCGAGCCTATTTTTGAATCAGATAATAGTGGATGGAAATATCCCAAAATATTATTAAAATAATTTTATATTGCTGCCGTGACCACTAGGATATATTAGAGGCAATATTATGTACCACCATTATGCAATACACGCGATACGAGCACGTGATGACTCCAAACGCCACATTTCGCAATGAATAGGCTTTGAAAATGTATTCATGCATGCCACTGTATACAGCCTGCTTAAATTCGCAGCACAAAGCCCCCTAGCGGCTGCATGAATAAAATGTATTAACAGCTTGTGAACGTCATTGCTTGCTCACATTCAAATAACTCTTTAGTAACCAAGCTAATAACTTTTTAGTAAGAAAGCAAATAACTCTTTAGTATAACAGTAAATAACTCTTTTGTATGAAAGCAAGGACTGGACCCATGTAATTTTGTGTTAACCAAATTTAATGTAACTTTTCTTGCTATTTGTACTGAGATTTAACATATTTTAGAAAAAGACTATATACCGAAATGCCTTTTCTCTTCACATCAATATTATTTTTATACCTTTTAAGTTGGTAAGTAAACTTAATCGATAGCTTTTGTAGAGCATATTTTTCGCAATTCTGGGGTGTGACAAGCCCCTGAATGAATTTATATATAAAGTCAGTGATCCCCAAATCGCATGCCAAGTATAGGAAAAGTGTGCATAAACTCCATATGAACGCATATAGTGATGCTTATAATGGGAGGTCTACATACGCCCAGCAGTGGACTGAGATAAATGGATAATGTGGTGTAAAGTCAGATATAAATATCATACAGGCTGTAGATAAACTGGTGTCAAGTGTTAGGATAGTGAACTGTTTTATTAAGCATATTATTAACACGCAATCTAATGAGAGCTTAAAAAAAATATCTATATGTAGCATAATATAACATAACGCCTATATTTCCTCAAAGACAGGTAGAGAAGAGAACTCAAACTTTTCACCAGTTGCGTTATACCTCCCATAACCTAGAAGTTTTTTTTTTTATTTTATTATTAAGGAACTTTGTCGCTTAGCGACCACATCATCCCGTAAGACAACCTAGAAGATAACCCATTGGTTAGATTGAATATTTAAAAAAATTCGCCGGCATGAGCTCGTTCTACTACTAAGAGTTTCAGTACTAAAAAAGCAGTAACATTTTGCCCAACCTGGGTCACGAACCCAGGAACTCGTGCTCAGAAGCGCTTGCACCACTAAATAAACGAATCAGTTATATATTTATTTGTATACATCACACATTAATTTAGTTCCAGGACAAGTTTGCTTGGTTATTGATAGGTACAGAATTAGCTATTCAGTAAGCCCGCTCTCACTTGGCATGATGGAATAAATTAGGCCCATTGTTCCTCAGGCAGCAATGTAGATATCTCTCAACTCGATTCTACACTTCAATATCATACGAGAGTAAGAATACGAGTATATGAGAAACGACCTTGGAGGGAAGAGCCAAAAAATTAATTACACTATTTAGAGTCCCTTTCATATTCGTTTTATGATTATTCGATTATGACATATTATAGACATATTATTAATAAAAACGTAACATCACGCTTGTAATCGCCGAAGGGGTAGGCAGAAGAGTGTAGTACAGCCCCAAGTTTCATCAGTTAGGTTTTACTTCCCATGGAATAGGTTGTGAGCCTATTGCCATACACCGGGCACAGATCTAGACTCCGAGTCACTACTAGAA
>DWJK01005037.1:0-11452 GCA_018248815.1 Croniades pieria auraria
CAGGTGCTATTGGATTTTCTAATTAAGAATTTCTAGTAGTAACTCGGAGTCTGGAATTGTGTCCGGTGTATGGCAAAACGCACCACCTATTCCATGGAACTTATACGTAACTGGTGAAACGTGGAAGTGTACTACACTCCTCTGCCTACCCCTCTCAGATTACAGGCGTGATGTTACGTTTTTAATGACTATTACTCTTAAATTCTTTATCTCACTGGAATCTCTCTGCTTCTCTTACATTATAGATACAATAATTGAATTTTTTAATCACTCATTTTCCTGCATTGTGATAGACAAACTTTATATGGAAATTTCTAGTATAGCGTCACTAGGGAAGTATTACATACGAACTGTATAAATACTCCCAAAAAATTCATTCCGTGATGAACAGGAGGTTCCCATCACGACTCCTTATAATAAGCTTATGTGGTCCCGCGCGGCTCCCAAGGCATTCATTTGCGTGATTAAATGGATTATGGCTCTTTCCCCACGTTTGTGAACATGATTGTTAAAATATCTATCAGAAAACGGCGTGCATGTTTGAAGAGAATGATGAATATAGATGAAGCGCTCTTTGGCACTCTATGCACTCTGATTACGCTGTAAGGTTTAATCGTAATAATAATGTTGTTAAAATATATCCAGTAAAGATTAGCAACGTTCTGTTAAAAATGGAATTTTGTTATAAATTGTGAAGTTCGAAAATTGCGCAAACACGGAAGGTAAGGGTTATTTTGCAAAAAATATCGAAAAAGTCTTCCAAATTTTTTTTATAAGATCATCCAAAAATTCTTGTACAATCAAAATGCACAGTTAAATGATTATTTTCAATACAAGATTTACTTTTAAATTGATTTTTTACATTAAACACTCCAGAAAAATGTTCTTACCTCGCAAACAACTGCACGTCACAACAACAAAAATATCTCCAGCAAAACCATAAAACCGAAACAATGGATTCACAAATGTGTGTCAAACAGGAGGCCTCGGCTGTTCTCGTCAGTGGGCGGCTACCCTATAATCAGGGTCGTTTGGACCCCGGCGAAATGCTTCGGTGATTACAAGCGGGTTATATCGTTAGTTCGTAATCATAGACCGGCCCTTTACGAGACTCAACCCGCGCGGGCGATTTTATGTCATTTTTTAATTTAACTCTCGGCCGGAATTAAACAGCGGTCGGCGTTTTAGGGTTAATTATGTCTGTGTAATTACTTGAAATAAGGGGGATTATAATATATTTTTATGTGTGATTTTATTGTTGTAATACATTTTTCATTTAACCAGATACGATGAGAAAGTTTTATGGAGAGGGTTAATTGTACATGTGGAACATAAATCTCGTTGTAGAACATGTAGGAATACCGGATACCCTGTATACCATGCTACCGGGTATTCCTAATACTGTAAACTTGGTATCAGTGCAACTAATACCATGACAACGATATTGGATCTAAATGAACGCCAATAATTTGACAGTGTCGAACAATGGTCAAAGAGTTAGTTAAAATCAAGTATGAATTAAGTGGATAGGTAACTAACGAAAACCCTTATACCGTATTCACTTTAACTTGAAGCTATAGTTTTTAGGTTATAATAACTATTTTTAAATCAATCGCTTTTTGTTGAGCGCTCGTTCGTATGCACTTAATCAACGGGTAGTGGAAATATTATTTTCCTGTGTTAATTTGCTTGATAACAAAAACTATGAAGTAAAAAGTCATACTCATTATTTTATGTGTATATTTACTCCTTATAAGTATGCAGTTTATAAATAATTAAGGATTTTGCTTTTTAACATTTTGGATCGTTTACTTGTTTTCTATGTGCAAAATATTAAAAAGTTTCAGGCTCACGTGTTCATTGCTAAATGCGGGTAGTTTGAAATAAGCGTCTGGAAGTTTAATTTTTTACATCTTAAAATCTATGAAAAATCGTGTTGGAATAATGCTCTTTTTAAAAAAAAATTATTACAATGTGTCCTAAGATAGAGATATAATAAAGCAGTAATAGAAGACTAGATGGCCTTTTTATCAAAAATCGTTAAGATATGAATACTGATTTATATTCCAAAGTTAAATATAAACAAACATGCCGTATCCAAACTAGAACTGACATCTACATATATATACATATGTATACGAATATATGTTAAACTCGCGTCATTTGTAAATATTCCGATTAGTAGAGTTTAATATATACATATACATATATTGCAATAGACGACTTAAATGTAATCGATGGAAGGTTTTACGTAAGCGGTCAATAGTTTGATGAGGTTTCGCATATCAACGATCGCGTGTCCGACCTTAAGGCTTTACAGGCAGGTGAAGGCTTCGACGCCGGCAGCTGCAGCCAGCCGGCCATCGCTTATCGAAGCCTACTTGACTTGTAAATGAAGCTTCAGTCGAAAGTAACTGCTATAACTGTTCACCAACACGCTGCGCGCGTCGTGATGTTATCGACTTTGTAATGGTCTGTGGAAAGTTGACGGTGTTGATATGTCTATCTATGCACCCGTAAAAACATTTAGGAAATGTTTTTTTTTGTTTTTGTTTTAATGATGCTCCTGTGTGTTCCTGTGAATAGGATTCATGTTATAAACACTGATTGAATAACTATAAATAAATTTTACATGAATTGGTATGGGGTTTTCCTCACATTTGTCACAAATTTGCATTATATTTGTGAGTTAAAAATGTAAGTTATGTTGCCAGGTCCGTATATTACAATGATCCTAAGGCCAATTGTAAATTTAACTAAACTTTAATTTAATTAAACTTTAATTTTGTAATTGCCAATTAACAAATTTTAATGCAAGTAATTATGATGGGAGAAATCCCTGGCAAACGAACAGTGGGGCGGAGGAAAAATCCTGACTGCATTAGGGAGTGGACGCTAATAGCGGGAGCGAGAAATATTGCCCTAACAAAAGACTAAAGGAAAATTGTTGAACTGACAGCTAACCTTCGCTAGTCAGAGAGGCACTTTAAGAATAATAACAAAAGCGTAGCTAAACATATTTCTTGTTTCCGGAACGGAAAATCATTGATTATTTGAACAATCTCATACCGAATTGCCAGCGTTACGAATATACAGTAGATATTATAGTTTTTTTAATACAATACGTGCTTGCTTATCTTAATGAGAATATTGCCAGACTTGAGAATAGGTACTTTGAGTGATCAAAAGACTTGCCGCCGTGTCGCAAAATGAATGTAGTGTTGTAGGGAAATAATGTTCTTAGGGAATGATGATAGTAACATTGGCAGAGCTGGGGAAAGGTGCTATTTTATTCATTAGGGGAGATGCTGGTGGTGATGATGATGATACTTATATTATAAACTACAAGACAACTGATATCAGTAGTTGCGCTTTGTACAGTTTTTGAGCAGCATTGATGATGGTTGGTGATGGAAGATGATGAATAAACAAGCACTGTGATTTAAACTAAGAATAATCTTCAGATCGATATTCTAAAATCGTATTAAATTCAAACAAATCGTAAAATGTAACTGACGATATAAAATTAAGAATGCATCAATTCAGTTATCGCGCGGTCGAATCAATGGAATAACAAATATAAAGCCAGTACAAATTAACATAAATAAACATTTTCGAAAAAGATGTCGACATCGTTGTAGGACATTTAAAAAATTAAATTTAATTACTGACACAATTTACACTTGCACGTGGAATAATAATAACAGATTATTAATTCCTTTGCCGAGAAATTATAGTTGGTTTTTTATTGTCGGGACGCAAGGACAAGTTTATGGTCAGGAAGGGTTGCCAACATTTTAAAATATTACCTGTTAATAATTTTTAACTACCGTCAATCTTGTAGTAATTTTTTTTTTTTTAAGTATTATTTATTAACTATTTGTAGTTGGGAAAATTAATTAATATTTTTGTTTGAACAATAAAGTAAGCAACATAGCCTTGGGCATAGAGTGAAGCGATTCCCGCCGAGTTCATGTTGGTGTTCCAGACACGCTTTTCAGGTCTTGCTAGGTCATGAACGTTTAGAGACTACACGCTATTAATTATAACAAGGAAAGAAGACGACTTGAGGAATTTCACACAACTTGGAGTTCTGTAATGTTCTCTAATATGTGAAGTTTGACACATCGCATGTTCGCCAGTGTAGTAGATTTTAAACTTTTTTATTACGAGATAAAGCCAAGCAGTAAAATGTAATATTCCTCATATTTTAGTAAAACAGGTAAAAAAATAAATAAAATAAATCGCGCCCAAGTCGTGTCCAACAGTAGAACGATAAAAGGGTTGACGATAATAATCAGCTTACGCTAAGTTAGACCTATTAGGAAACAAATTAATATGCTCATAAATTGTTATTCGAATGAAAATAACCATATTTTAGATAAAAAAATATCTTTAAAAAGGCAAGTATATAATTATTGGTATTATTTTAAAAAAAAATTTAAGTAAGGTTTCCAAGCATGGCAACCCTGAACCAAACTTGATCTAGATTCTCAATAAAGTCTTATTACTGTGCTTAATGGCCAGTCTTTGTTGCGTTGTAGTGTTTTTGCGACAACATGTTTTTGTCCGATATCAGTCCTTTGTTAAACCCGACCATAGACCATAGACTTCGTCAGAAGTTTACTGCGGTTAACACTTTGCTACAGCGATACTGAAGTATATTTATAGATATTATTATTGGCTATTTTTTTGACTATGGGACGATATACTAATAATTATATACATTTTTTTCGGAAGTTCAATTATAGTTAAGTTTAATACGGCCTAAAATTCTTACAAAATAATAAATTAAAGTGAAAAAGTTTTCCAACTGTTACTGGCAACTGACAAAACAATGACCCGTCAACTTTAAAAACCACATACTGTAAACTATAAAAAAAAGAAAAAAGATTCTGTCAACTAATGTAGCCGCGTAATAAAACAACATGTTCTCCCGACAGTGGAGCGGTGTAAGTGGGAGAGTAAACACGCGGCGACACCAGCACCACCGCGCTACAGGCGTCTTTCGGTCACGATAAATATTTACTTTGATAATTGTTGTACAAGTTGGGAACGGAGGCGGAGAGAACTCATACTTTAATATGTTACAAGAGACATAATACCTTCGTTTTAGCGGAGAGGAGAACTCATATTGATATGCTACACTCGTAGTAAAGATTGAAGAAGAGATGAATATGAAAAGAGCACATGGACTTGTGAGGACAGAGATACTTGGCAATCGATAATATTAATAAATATATGAATGCTATGTCACATCAATTAGTCATTCTGACATTAGAGTACTAGTGTCGGAATGACCAATTAAGTACTTTGTATTGAAGCGAGCGGTAAGACTTTTCTTCGGGTATTTTTGTCTACCGCATCTACAGGGTGTGTAAAGCTGATGAAAACAACAACCATTATCAATACCGCTTTGACGTTCATAAACGTATGTATGATATATGATGGTGAGGAAATACAGATTTGAATGCGACGGCGATATATATGCGTCTCACTCGCACTTCTACATTGAGGCATTTTCCAAGCCCGTTGAAACATGGTACATGGTGTACGTGTGGCCGAACACAGCGGGGAGCAGTGGGCCCGCTTTTAAATAATTTTACTACATCTATCATATTACCGTTGTGATGGATTTCAAACAATACTCCATGCGATGGCATACGTTGAAAAATATGTCAGTACTTCGCCAGCAAGTAGTATTTAGTGCTTTGAAATATGATATTGTCAGTTAACTAATGTTAAAACCTCAGAAGCCTTAAGGATGGCTTATAAATGTCTGGTAGGCGAATTGGCCACTATTCATATCTCTTCCAATCTTTAATGTCATCTAGTGTAATAGAGTTCTAGGTTTAGTGGCTAGTAAGGAGATTCAAAAAGTTTTTCCTAAATCATTACATTAATGTACTGGAATTTAAAAGCACTTAAATTCTCGTAACTGGAATATATTTATATGCAATATTTTATTGTACATTTTTAAATTTAGAACGATTTCCATTGTACACTCTATTTATAAATAACACCTCCACCACACACTAAGATCTTAACATAATAACGACATTACGTTTACAAGTGTTCCGTTCCAATTTTAAAATGGAATTCAAAAACGGAGCCGTATTCGAATGTTTTATTTATAACCGAACGTTCGAAAATTAAAATCGTGACCATAAAGAAAACGAGTGCCGCTGTACCGATTATTGGACGTAATAGTCCCGCGACGGCATGTCAACCAATCAAATATCGATTCTACGTCTTAGAAAATAAGGTTCATACGTTGAGACTTTGTGGAAACGAACAACAGACTTACGTCAAAGTCGATAAAATAAATGTGTGTTTACGTGTAATGAATTGGAAGCAATATTTGTTTAATCATCGTTGCTTTTACAATTGTTCAACGAAAATAATCACGGGCGGTATGTAAAGTTTCTGTATTTAATTGTTAGCGTGTAAACTAATCGGTACAGTTTCGATTTTTGAATTAGTTTATTACCAATTCTTATTGTGAGATTCTTTTTTTTTTTACTTCAGTTTGTATACCACCAGTACAATCGTTCGAAATTTAAATAATGTAGATACTCACTATCGAGTAACTGGTACAAAACTACAAATAATATTAAGAGCGTTTTATTTGAAGCTTCCTGTCGATTTATAGGAAATAAGAAAAAAACCCTGGCACCAATTAAACTTTACAAGTCCATTGTATAAAGTTTTATCTTGACAAAGGAACCTGGACCCTAGTGTATACACGCCGAGGCTACGGCTCTCGATCGGCAATGATTGGTAAACGATTACGTGCTGACTGACCGCTGCAAAGCGCGCTCTGGATGCTAGGGTTGCCACGTAAGTAAAATATAAAGTACTTTTTAAACACGCACTAAAAACTCCATGAAGCCATACATGCTGCCGAAGAACGAGGCAAATGGAGAGCTATCGTCCAAGGAGCAATTCATCGAGGTCACGAGGACTTTTAAAACTATAACAAACATTATGTTACACCATTCTTTAATAATAATTACTGATATATTTTCGATCTAAATAAAAAAATCTACTAGTTGACAACTCCACACGCGGCCATCTGATTCCAAAGCAAGCATCAAGAGAGCTTGGGTTATGGTAACCAAACCACTGGTAAACTACATAAGTATATACATACAAACATAACTTTTATATGTAGATACTTTGTTTTAATACAATACATATTTATTTTATTACATGATGCTGGCAGTGTAAAAACTTTCATTGGTCATAAAATGACAAACATTTATTTAAAAAATATATTTGATGTATTGTGTACAACCCTAGGCGCCCAGTTCTGTGCCCGGGGCTTATTTATTTACTTTCCGCCATAATGAACAGGCTTTACCCAGTGCCGCCATTATCCAAATTATGGGAAGACCGAAACATATTTGCACGGGCTACAAGTCGTTAAAACTTATTCATGTAAGCAAATCGAACAAGTGTTTTTACAGAGGAATTTTAATCGAAGTTATAAAATTCAAATCGATAGCGTTCCTTTAAAATTAAATTATATTTTAACTTTGTCCATAATTTACTTATTATATTATGACGTCATATTCATGTTTGTCGCTATTCTAATCTGACGGGAGACTGTCCTAGATTGGGACAAATTTCGCAATGATGAACCTGAGTCTGTTCTCTTGACCACAACATTCATATACTTCAGAGAGTACACACTTACCTTATTGATTAACTCGACAGTTCTGAGTATATACAATGACATAAATTAAAAATAAATCCCAACTACCCACATTTCAATCTATCTCCAGCTACCCACATCTCAATCGTCCAACAGCAGCAGCGTGCTTAATAACCAATGACGTCACAACTCATTTCCAATACATCGGCGCTCGGTTCAATTAGTTCAATGAATTAATTGAATTTAAAAAAAGCTAATTCAAGTTTGCCGCACGAGCGCGTGGCCAACGTTTCGGAAAATGCATCGCTCGCCTACATTGCCGCTTTGCCGCAAACGGCAAATGGCTGTGATTCAAATGAGCCAATAAACATAATGATTACTGAATCGATTGTGAATTATTACTCGAGTGGGGGTTGTTTTTTGCTCATTCATCGCCGCAATGCTTCATATTGCTAATTGCATTCTATGTTGGATTGTGAAGTTTTTAAAGCATATCAGCTGGGGTTCTTGTCTGGTGTGTGGTATTGACGGCATGATGATTGGTACCGGTTCTTGGTTCTGGATTCGGAAGGTCCAGTACTGGAAGGAGTGGCGCCGATTTGGGAAGGCCTATCTCCACTGCTTGGAAGACGGTGATTAGTTCTGTGGACAGAATGTGCCTTAGTTCGTATAATATAACTTCCATAGTAGATTTACAGGCAGTCTGTTTTTTGTTTCTTTTCCTCTTAACACACACGACATATGATAGACTGGGATGCAATATGATATATCTACAATCCGCTGTTGATCACTTATGAATATCATTACCGGTTTTATTTAAAATAAATACATAATTAGTTATCGAATCTTATTAAGTTTCTATACTAATTACACCGATTAGAATATTTAAATAAAATCTAGACGTTTTAAGGTTGTTGACTTGTTAGTGTTTTGATCAACATAGGTCATTGACTGGTTACTAAATTTTTTTTTAAGTTATCAATTCCTATACGTTTCTACCTACTTAGGTATCAATACAGGAAGTATTGTACAAAGGTCAAGGACTTACCTACATCATACCAGTTTGTATATTAATGTATTAGCATAAAAACGATCTTGTTAATTCTCATACAGGTACACTTGTTTAGCGAATGGTATTCCTCGTTTGTATCACAAATATTCCTTGAAAGTCAGATCTTTAGAATAAGATGTATCCCTCAAAAACTGCTTTCATGACTTTGTTAAGTCGTAAAATCGTCATAATCCGTTATATATCAAGATCTGAAGATGTCGTACGTCGTAGGACCAAACGGTGTAGGAAATAAAAAATATAATCAGCTATGCAATTTTTTGTCTATGCCTGCCATAACCATAAACATTCAAATATCATTCAAACCAGTTCCGTGAGTGCAATGGCAGGTGCTAAATTCCTCGCCGTTATAAATTTCAAATTTCGAATCATAGATTGAAATAAAATATGTTGTCATTGCCCTTACGCTGACTTGGACGGAATTGCTTTTAGCACTAATCTGCCATTTTATTTTTTTCTCTTTGCCAGTTAGAAATAAAGAATAATTAAGTGTTAAAATTGAACGTTAACATAATCATTTATATTTATATACAATTTGAAATGTACTAAAGAATTCGTATAGTTTCCATATATTTCTATACACGGCTTACTACTTTCCATTCGGGACGGCAAGTATTAAAAATTTAAAAAGATTCGGTAAACCAATTAAACTTTTCAATAGCCAGTAACGCGCTGCCCACTTACGCTTCTCATATAACACGTGAATAAAGTATTCGAATGGAGTTACCCGATTAAGATAATCGAGTTATTTAAAAGTTACTCGATTAAAATAATCGATTTATTTAAACGGTTGTTCAGTTACGGTTGACCGCGGGTGCGCTTTACGGTCGTTCGAAATAATGTGTGTATGAAATACAAACGAAATTTATTCGGAAGCTATTTTATTTACTTCACGAGCGATTAGCTTATCAGCCTTAATCACTCAACTGAGTGGTTTCTAAATCGTATTCCGCTTACGAGATGAACTTTTACGCTCTTTTCTGTAATAAAATTTTTATCGTAAATTCTTAAAATGTCCGTTAACTGTAAAAGCGTATATCCAGAAACGTTAATTTGGGTGTGATTCTAAAAACATGGTTGTTAGAAGCAAATTAAAATCTTTAACAGTAAAATATAAGCAGTTAATAGGTATATAGGGAGATATTAGGCGTATGGTTAGAGCCCACTAGATACGGGCTGAAAAATATGTAGTTAAAAAAATCATGTCCTTAAGGAGCCAAATAATACAGGCATTTTTGAAAATTTTATTTCTTTGTAGGTAATTCCACGATAATGTTTCCACATCCTGTCCCAGTGCACTGCCCGGATATAGACCGTTACAGTAGGGGTTTTTCCCCATAATCCCCATGCTAAACATATAGGTTAGATTTCGCAGTATTAGTGGCAGAATATTATTAAATTGCATTGCATTTCCCTGGATTGCAACATGCAATGAAACCGACTTGCATTTTGCAATAGTTTTCTAACTGATGCAATTTATCCAGCAGCAGATCAGGACCCGTCAGCCAGGAGATGAATAGCTCGATAGCCGCTCTTCTTACCAAATATCTTGATCAGCTGTCTTGTCTCAAACATAAAGTACTGCGTTCACAAAGCTACTCGTATATTTAGATATATGCTTGATATCTATTTGTTTCGTTAAAAAGCGGCTCCACCTTTTTTTTCGAACTTTAATTCAGTTCTTAAAATGTTATAATCCACGCTTAAATCACACGTTATTTTTTTCATTTGCGTGTTTGAGAAATTATAAATACATATATATTTAAATTACCTGATTAACCTCCCCATAATGAAAAAAAAAAAATAAAAAAAATTATCGACCCATTTGTCATTCCACTTTTGGAATATGGGTCTCCTCTTATATTAAGAGTGTTAAGGCCCTATGGCGTGGCGGACTATTCCGCCACGCTGGCCAAGTGCGGGTTGGCGGACTTCACACACCATAGAATTTTTTGTTTTTATAAATTGTAAGGCGTGCAGGTTTCCTCACTATGTTTTCCTTCACCGTTAGCAAGTGATATTTAAACTTAAAACGCACTTTTGTAAAGAGGTCCGCGCCATGGATTTGAACCCAGCAACCCCGAGTGAGAGGCTGAATTTTTAACCACTAGGCTATCACTGCTTTGTCCTACCTAGTTGTGAGGAAACAAAATTTAAAGATTCATAACATAACAGTCAATGTCTTTATCATCCAGAATATCTCTTACGTACCACTGGATAGTGAATGAATAGGATTTCTAAATACTTATTCTTCCATCGACACACAGTTGATTCGCAAATATTTATTTCACGACTCAATAGTTCATTAATCTGGTATTGTTTGTACTTTTCGTTGAGAGTTCATTTGATACTAAAACCTTTTTCTTGTTGATGTCATAATTTGACGGTATATTTAAGAAAAAGAAAATAAAGCAATATAATTATGACGGTGATTGAAGACGAAAGTATTTTGCGTGCCATCCAAAGCACTTTCTAGAATATATCTTATCAAATTATCATATCTATCTTATACTTTGAGAATTAACAAACTAGTATTCCAGAAGTATTTTGGACGGCCAACAGAAACCCTTATAGGTGTACTTCAATTATTTATGAATGACGCTTGTACATTAGTTTCACAATAAATTCGGACAGAGTAACGTCTTCACACTCTTCACAGTAATAACTGATGATCAATATAAGTCTACCTTCCTTTTATAGCAAAAGTGGTAGGTTTCAAACCAACT
>DWJK01005038.1:0-11451 GCA_018248815.1 Croniades pieria auraria
GCTCCAGCGGCTATCCGTTCTGCGATAGGTGTGACCAGCCCACTGCCACTTCAGCTTGCTAATCCTTAAGGATATTATAAATATTTTTAAATAAAATATTGGTAATTCATTATTTAAAGTTCTTTTAATGATATATTCTGCATGTGATTCTAGGTCCGAATTTTTAATAAACTATATAATTTAACGAATTCTACGGAAAATGACGACGAAATTCTCAGATAAATGATGGCGAAACCGCGAGCGGTTTTGTCATTTTTTAAATATATAATTTAATCCTTGCATACAACTCGACTAATTACGACTTGACTTTTTTAAAAGAGATCCCACGCTACGTTTACTTTTTCATTACTCTTTTTCGTCATTATTACTACGTTGGATATAAAAGAATCTACGTCATGAATGCATCCCAGTTCAGTGTTCTGTACAAATTCGTAAGAGACCAACACTTGACGAAGAAACCGAGGATATACATTACCAAATGACGGGATTTTTTGATATAAAACTTAAATAAAAATAATCGACCTATTTGTCATTCCATTGTTGGAATATGGGTCTTTTCTCATATTGAGAGGGTTAAGGCCATTAGTCTGCCACGCTGGCCAAGTGCGGGTTGGCAGATTTCGCACACCTTAAAAACCTTTTTTTTATAAATTCTAGCGTGTGCAGGTTTCCTCACGATGTTTTCCTTTACCGCCAGCAAGTTTTATTTAAATTTAAAACACACTTTTTTAAAGAGATACGCGCCAAGGATTTGAACCCAGCACCCTCGGAGTGAGTGGCTGACTTTCTTAACCACTAGGCTATAACTGCTTATGTAAAACTTGTTATTGCTTATTATTATTAATATGCAATCACGACAGGTCCATTAAGGAATAAGCAGAGAGCGCCGAGTTCCAAAAATCGCTATCCTTACAAATCTCACGTGCTTTTAAATTCGTCAGTCTTTAAATTCACGCCCGTTTCAAAAACTTCTCGCTAAAATTGATGTCTGAAGTCTCGAAATGCATATGAATAAATTTATGGATTTAGTTACAAAATCAAAGACTGATTAGTATCAAACTTGTTGTAGATAATAGATTCAGTTACATGTCAGTATAATACTTGATCAAATAGAAACCCAATGGAAATTTCCAATGCGTATTTCATACGAAATGTATTTATGGAATTGTCTTATTATTATGATATACCTATTAGATGTAGAATTGAAAAGAGACGAACTTCTTTTAATGAAGTCCTGCTGTTGATTACTTCGTCGTCGTCATCGTCATCAGGCTATCTCAGTGCACTGCTGGACATGGACCTCCCCCAATGAGCCCCGTCGCGCTCTGTCCTCTGTCCTGTCCTGTCATCTGTATTTATTTGTTTATCGTGAGTTCGACCCCAATCAGGCAATGTATTAGTGCATTGTTAAAATTCAAATTTTTAATGGTAACATGGACTCTCAATTTGTAATCAGTGTATACCAATAGGCTTACCCCCTATGAAATCTGACATATAAATGATGACAAATTAGAGTGCTATACTATTTTGCCCATCCTTTCAGGAAAACACAGGCGTGGTTTTATTTTTATCTTATATAAATAACAAACAGCAAGCAATTTTGCGAACATTAGCTGGCAAACTAACAAAAATAACGTAAGTATTACGTCATTATCGTAATAAAGTGACTATTGGTTTATCTCTGAAAAAACGGGAGAAAAGCTGGTTGCGAAAAGGAAACAACCGCTACTGTTGCTTAATCCCTGGCTAGGAAGCCGGGGAAAAGTATTAAACTCCTCTCCACTGTCCCACTTGTTTATGACAGAGTTTCCGGGCTCAGCTGCTAAGCCAAGAGCCTTTTTCTACTAAACATCTGAATGTACTAATATTTTTGAACACGTTACTGATTATTTATTCTTACATTCAGACGAGAACTCCTTATAGTATTAGCGTCTAAGTAAATATAGGAGGCAAGACATTGCGCGAACGTAAGGCTTTCCCGAAAGTATTGACCTTGAAAGAGTTGATAACTGTTATAAATTTGGGTTTTAATTTATTATCTATGTTAAACCCCACTTTAATATCTCATATCGGTTCATTTTTTCACACGCATTGATATAAAAACTATTCAACGGGAACACTGCCGTTTAATAGTGTGTTAACAGGCGTTATCGAAATCAAAATTTTTATTGATTTAAATTTAGTGCTGGTTCTCGGAGAATAAAAAATGCAAACTTTTCTTCATTATCTTATACTAGTTACTATTACGGAAACTATCGGAGTAACCGCTCACAGAAGAGGTGTAGGCTTCAACACGATTTTTACAGCACAGTAATGAGAAAAATGTTCTGAAAACTTTGTGCCATTATTATGGTGTAAATAAAAATCTAAAATTGAACGCAGGTAATACTGAAGTCTTATTAATAATTTACTCTCGCACAGTCTTAAGCACTTTCAGTTTATACTTCGCTTTATCTAACACTAAATTTTTTAACTTAATTTCTATTCTATTCTTTCTCACCACCAATTCCATTGAATATTAACGTAACTGGTGAAGCGTGGGAATGTATAGCACTCCTCTGCCTATCCTTTAGAGGCTTACAAGCGTGATGTTACCTTTGGTTTAACATTGGATTTTCATCACTATTTTTCAGACTTTCATTAACAAAACGCAACTTATTTAGCCTACGCAACTAACTTAGCCAGTAAACAAATATAACTATAGTTATTTGCTAAACAAAAGGCCGAACATCGTTATAAAATCATAACAGCTTAATTAATAACCTTTTATGAACTCCACACAAACATCGTCTATTCCTTGCTGTTTAATATTATTCTATGCGACCTTTGTTTCTACGCTGAAAGGAAACTGTGTTTATAATGTTGTAGAGTTAAACCAAAATTGTTTGATATTATCAAGGCAAAAATATTTTATTAGCAGAGTTTTGATGTGAAAAATCTAAAGGTGCGCGCGTGTAAAACCGACTGTTGGCGTGGCGACGCGTCGCGATTTTCACGATCTTCTTGAATTGTTAATTGTGACACGGGATGCGGATAAACAGGATGCGGATTCCATAAATAAAGTTCTGAATCACTTCGGAAATTAATTCCAAGCGAATAAATCATTAACAGGTTTCCGATGGAAGCTGTTTATCAGCGCTGCAGCCGTCAAGTCGTAGGCGCTCTCTGGTCACTGCGGACAAGCCGAAGCTATTATATTCAAATTAAGCGCTCAGCCCGAGGCCGGAGCTATTTGCTGTAAGTGATTTAAGGGTAAGACGTGGGCTTACTCGCAAGTGACTAGGTTAGTTCTTGGTATTACAGATTTCCTTCACTTTATTCTAAGAAATGTCTAGACAAACGTTCTCCTGAACTTAGCAGAAGGTCGGGTCGATTTTCTAAATTGATTTACTGTTAATTTTCTGGTTTCATTTTGAGTAGCTGTTGAGATATTTTAACCTAAGCAGTTTTATTCTGACGCAAGAATAGGAACTTTTTACTTCCTGTCTCTGAACCCAAAGCGTAGTTTTATCAAAGTTCAATATCATTGCGACAGCTAGAGGCTTAGATTTCCTATTACTTCCGCATTTGGAGGACACATTTAGCAGTGGGTCTCAGGGATTATCATTAGATAACAATCAGCAGTAAGTCTTGTTGAAGGTTCCACATACTTAGCTACAAAAATGTATCCCGACTAATATGTACTGGAGCAACGTTGAGAAAGCAACTTCCGGCTATTCGAAGTTATAGGGAAAGATCACTATAATAATGTTTGGCCTATTGCAGTGTTTACAAGTAGAGCATATATTTATCTAGGCCCAGTGTTTCCAATAACTGTTAAATATAGACAACATTTTTAAACACAGCATCACAACTTAATATGTCTATAAATATAACGAGATATTATTAAATTATAAACTTATCACTTAGTAAAAAATAAGGTCAGTTTATTACGCTGAATGCATACAATTTTTATGGAATCCTCTCTAATATGAGTATTATAAAATGATTCCCAACACAGCGCACTCAAGTATATAATAATTGCGACGTTTACTCGCAGTGCACGCTTCAACTGAAAATTTAATAAGTGCAGCAAGTTCGCACGCGGGTTTCGATCTGCCAGTAATTTTATTTCACTTGTTCCTGTTATTCCCGAATGGCACGCCATCTGCTGGTCGCTGATATAATATGGTGGTTGAGAAATTTTTATTTGTTGTTCTGTTTGTTTCGGTACAAATTTTTCTAATAACATTTGTTTCACAGCTATATTTTTCTAACTCCTACTCTTGTTCATGTGTTGTTGAGAAAGTTGTTTATCGGAATAGATAAGCTTCCTGTCGTTAAGTGGTCGTGAACAACTGCAGTACATCTGTATTCGATTATAATCCTAACGCGATCGGTCTGAGATGCGTTATTCCCTTGCGCATCAATGCTCTTCATATCCATTATCTACTATTTCTTGCTGTGTGTTTTAATACAATTCTATGGCGATTGCAATTTTTTAGCGTTACATTGTGGCAAAGAGCAGTGAATTTGCAAACCCTGAAAAGAAAACCGATAATGACAAATTTGTCAGAATTAAATTCAAATTTAAATCCTTTATCCCGCTAATACATTCGTACACGTAAAGACAGCCAAAATCATGTTCATATCAATTATTTCTACACTCTCATCTTCATCCAAATATGGGTCATATTGTCTACCTCGAAAGTCACATAAAGCTGTCATTCCCGTTCTTTGGGTCTAAAGTATGTAACACACAGCGACAAGTCCGTGTAAAAAACGGGTCAGTACTGTGTCTTGCTTCCGGCGTTCTTCAATTTAGAAATTGGGTTGCGTTGGCTTAGAGGCTTTGGGTATCAAGACAAACTTTGGTCAGATTAAGTAATCGTTAAGAAACGAGAAAACTTACCGAATTGTATATCGTAACTGGAATTAGATTTAAAACTGAAATGTCAGTCAATGCAACAGTGAAGACAATTATTGAAAGGAGCTCTGAAGATCTTAAGATAACTCCATAATATTCCTTAAGAAAACTAATTTAGCCGACCCATACATAATCAGCATCGTAAAGTGTGACCATGATGCTTTGCACTTTAAAAGAACCTCCATATTTAATAGTAGACTGATAATTGATAACAGTGATAATGATCTATGGAATGATAATGATCATGACAATGATGTATAAACAACGGAAGTTAATGTTAAATTTTGGTTAAATTATTATTGGGTCAGATAAGAGATTTTTGAGTTTCTAGTAGGAGCGTTGCCTAAGTTTCGTCCTGGCGCCGCAAAAATAATAATTTGATATTTCGAGCAAGTAATTTTATGGGAGCACTCTTGGGAAAGGTGCCCAGTTCACAATACTTGTGTACCTACTAAGCTTACCTATTTCGCACTTGAATTTTCTTAAGCGGATTGTATTACACACTCTATATATTTCATAATAGTTATGTGTACGTGCTTTCGTAACCTACTTACATAAATTGATAAGGGTGTGTCATAAGTAGTGTTTATTTTCGTTATCAATTTCGCGTTCGGTGAGATCTTTCAGTCAGTTATAAAACCATTCCTTAGATAAACCGACATAAATGAATTGTACATGTGTACGATTATTGTGTATAAAAGAAATGCTATTATTGATTGATAATAGCTGATAATTGATAATTACAGTACCATTTACAGCGCGAGTGTGCACATTGGGGGAGGCCTATGTCCAGCTGTGGACTGAGATAGGCTGATGACGACGATGATGATGATTACACTACAATTACAAATTAAATTTATACGGCCAGTGTAAATGGTAGAGTCGGCATACATAAATCTCAACGTATGTATGTACTTGCATCATATAGGAGACGTGCTGTAAGAACATTAGTGTAAGCGTAATTTTAATAGACTTTTTGTAAAGTAGGACAAAAATAGTAATACCAGGATCGAGAAAATAAAAAAAATATGTCAGGGTACTTGTAGGTAGATAGTCTCTGCCTACCACCCTGGAATATAAGTGTAACAATATCTATGAAATATGTAGATATAAATTGTCCAACAGGCGAATAAACTACCTTATGATGAGTGGTCATCGTCATTTACTGGCAAGCAACTCCAAAGGAATACCCAACTTTTCTCATTACCCAAGGATCTGTGATAAATTAGACATGAGATTCTAGAACCCTGTAATTGTATTTTCGTTTATTCTAGCTAGTTATTGCCTAAATAGTATCTTGTTCTTAACTATAAGCACTTACAGTGCTTTCATATTCTAGTGCATAAAAATTTTCAGTTTTCAATTTGCAGTTTTAAACAAGATTACTATTGAGTTGGAGTAAATTAAAAATAATTATATGACTGGGAGTGTGGCGTCTCCTGTAATTCGGCTGCTCGGAGATGAGAACTGGGGGATGGTTTGAGTTTGGAAGTCTTGGTGCTGTGTAGCACATGTTGACTGGACATCCACACTAACCCTGGTGTTAATAAGGTCACCTACCACCAACTTTACGAACTAATACCAACTTTAACCGGTAATAGTTAAGTGACAGCTTTCTTGCAACTTTACATCAACTGTATGACGTCAGCCACAAAGGAATTTCATGGTAACACCTTGAGATTGAGAATCACAATGCGTATATATGAATAAATCGCGAATAAAACAGTTGTTACGCTCCAACGCTGAGAAATATATATGTCGCTTAATAAAGCTCACGTGCGAAGCTATTATATGGGTCGTAAGAAACAGCGTCTCTATTAAGTGCGATGAAAAAAACACGGTTTCATTAATTAGACAATACATCCTCGGTGGGTTATTAACCTAGATGGCTTATTCGCTGTCTCTTTCACACGCCCCACTGAAAAAAAATAGGGAGAAGTTAAGGATGTTGCCATGTTGCGTAGACGAGCGATTTCGATTGAGTTTTGTTTTAGTGTAGCGCAGGTGACATATTTAATATATCTATTGTTTACGACGTCCTCGTATTTTTAGAAAATAATTTATCAATTGATTCTCTAACCTGCACTTGGATAGCGTCCTGGACTATTACCCTAACGATCTCATGCTGAGAGGAGACCGGTGTTCCGATAGTCTCCACAAAATGATCAAAAAAATTTTATTGTATTGAACTTTTTATATTATAACCAATACATTAGTACAAATATTTAAAACGTTCTACCCGCCAGTAGTCCCCGAAGGGGTAGGCAGAGGCGTTTAGAACACGCCTACATTTTACCAGATACGTTTATGTTCACGACAGTTAATTTTAAACAATTAAAATACATAACAGTATAGACTGTGGTGTATTATAGTCCAATGGATACAAAACATCAGAGAATAGTCAGTTGTTGCAATAATGATGGCAGTCTTTTCAAATATTCACTTTTCCATTCCAATTCTATATAAATAACAATTTAAATAATCGTATATTAATTTAAAATAAACTTAAATGAAAACGCGGAAAAATATATAATAATGTGCAAGGTGTTAGTTACTACGTTTAATTAAATTTAACAAAACATTAAACTACAAAACCGACCGCGCTCCACAATGTAGCCTCACCCGGCGCAAGCTACAATATCTGTACGTACCTTCTTTAACCGTGAGTAATTGTAACTAAATTGAAATTTGCCAGAGGATTCACTTCTTTATTAGTGCTCAGCGCACGGACAAAGGCGGGAACAGCTCTAGATTTTTTCCTTTGCACTAAAAAGAATTGATCTTTAAATAATAATTTGCTAAGCGTCGTTTAACTTTTCTCGCTTCTGAGTCACCTTAACTGAATTACGTTTCGCTTCTTGAGATTTTTCTTCTGTAGGACTCTGGGATGCAGTCCAATTGATTTTACACTTAAATTATTTAGTTATTTTGTCTCGTTAATTATCTATACCTGATTAAATTATATACTGATATAAACTCGTGTTTTTGCGAATAACTTGACAAAAATATAAGTGTTTAAAGCCAGTATATGAATTAGTTTAATCAATGTTAAGTAAATAATGTATCCCCAGAAAGATGAATATTTAAAAGTGTTACATAAAATGTGTATTTTTTCTGAGACCATTTAGGTTGTAGGTTCGTAGCCCCTTTACCCGTTGGTAATGAAAAATCGTCAGACCTGCTTTTAATTCTGCTTTCCGTTTGTTTTAAATATATTTACCTAATTAACAAATTGTGTCTAATGTTAAAATACGTATAGTAGCTTTAATATTTCGTTTCTATTGGCTCTACCAGAGTTAAGCAGCTTATCTATGTTATCAGATAAAATTTGTATTCGTATTCAAATTGTCATTTTTTTGTCTATGTAAGTAATATGAAATGAAGTATATGAAATATTTATTTAAAAAATCCCAAATTCGTTTCACGCTCGTTTATTAAATTAATGATTAATTTAAAATTATTTATTAACTTTTGCAATGACCGATCTTCAAGTTTTTCTGATTAGCGCGTCTTTGTATTTCCAGTATAATTTGGTAAATAGAGACAAAGCTCGGAGCTGAATGTTACATTTTGGGTTGATAAGTCATCAAAGTTGTAGTGTGATCCGCAAGCGTTGGAATTGATAATAAAATTATGCTTTATTAAAAAGATACAGTTTTAAAAACATTTTATTAATGCATTCCCACTAACAAGTTTATTATATATTTAATAAATAAAATGAGAACTAGATTTCACTATTCTCACATAAAAAAAATTATATATCTTTTTAAGTTCTGATTGGAAATAGAGAAATTAATGGATTTTAGACCTTAAACATTAGTGTTAAATGCAACTCAGCTACTAAATACACTGGTGTTCGCTTGAAGCGATGCTACAGCCTTAATATGTAGCCCGAACCGGAAGCACGAACGTACTAACTTCAGGGGTTGGCACAGCGCCACCTGTCGACCTGGCGATTTAACTTCATGCCGTGCGGATGTACAATGATATCTCTGGATACCCGATTTAATGATGTACAAAATACATTCGGAACATTCTAGAAAAGTTCTCACAACTATAAATATGTTACGTACGAATACTCCCAATAGTTTTTGACCTATACGAGGTATTCTATTAAAATCGGATGGAATATTTGCTTATTTCTCAGCGAATTATTTTAATAAGATGTTTTAATCGAAATACGGTATATTTATTATTATTATTAGCGCCAGGTCGCTTCTAACATTGCAATATGTTTGGTTATAAGCAGTTGCTTAGTTCGTTGCGTAGTAATCAGTTGATAGAAGTGTGCAATGATTGTTTGCTTTGTCCATGTACATACATATACGAATATATTATGTATTGTAATAAAGTCTGTATAAAACTACTTTCAATTCGACTCCAGTTAAATGTTATTTAAAAGTTCAGTAGTTTAGAGTTCTATCAACTATGTATATTGTTATACGAGGCCTATGTGGCTTGCTTTTTGAAGCCTTCAAAATATTTCAATGACAACACTATAAGAGCTAATAAATAATTTCTTCATTTTTAACAATGAACCAAGTTGAAGATAGGGTGGTAGTATGGTACACTATTCAAAGTAAATGTCACCACTTAACTCGCGATCTAAATTTAAACACCAGTGGAATTCTTCAAAGACAGTGCTGCCATCTACTAAGAAATAAAATTGTTAAGTTGTAACTTATAGAGATTGTGTCTCAAAAAATAGTAGACATAATAACATTGAAATGATATGTTTCCGATTTATACCCTCATTATTCGCATTCATTAAATCTGGTTGATAATAAACTACGCACGTCATCAAATGTTACAAATTGGACGTGATTTTCAAATTGGGCATTGCGCTTATCAATTGAATGTAATAATAGTCGGTAATAGTCGCAAAATCATTGGTAAATTGATGAAAACGTCAATAACTGTTCAATTTTATACGACGAGTAATTTGTACATAATTTGTTCAAAAGATGTGATAAATTCTCATAATGTTAAATTCAAAACTACAATAATTTAAAATCGATGCACGAAAGTATATAATATTTATGAAATATCGATTATGAAATAGCCTATATTCGAAGTATTCGATATGTGACATAAACATAATGTTGAATTTTGGCATGTAGAATATTTGCCTTTTCATTTGCATTGAGCGTTGCTTTTTAGAAGGTATGAACAGTTCGATGTTGTTTTAAAAACGAATAGAATTTTCTTTAAAGTGACTTTAAATATTTAATGATCTCATCTACTCCTTTGACAACGTGGACAAAAGATAAACAAATTGGAAAGTAACTGTTAGTAGAGGCTTGGAAACATTTACATAATTAAAAAAAATGCAACTACTCTTAGAGATTAAAACCATAATTTGTGATGTGATATTAAAAAAATATTTTGCCATCATTTACACTGTAATAATATCTCTATACAAATAGATGTGAAAATAGTCACTTCCCTAAAGAAATATCTATACAAATATCAATAAAATAGTCAATTTGACTATCTCTGACCACTAAAACACACATTTTTACAACAAACGCCAATATTTCCTTTGTAACTTTCCCTTTAATTCCGAACCGTTCCTAAACAGGCTAGTTTCGAGCAACAAATTAAATCGGCGACTTGGATTAACAGGGTAAACGGCCCAATTAGTGTTCGGTGCCACCGAGCGAGACGAACGATATTGCTCACAGCGCCACCTGAGCCGATGTTTATATCTTCATCGTAAACTTTCGGAGGTGCTAATGAATGGAAATTTCAGGTAAATTGATGCTGTGTGAGGATATTAACTTATATACGTAAAAAATGTTATTTTTTATTCAGTAAAATTTCTGAAAAAATAATTAAATCACATAAAGAAATTTTATTCAGTTTCACTTTATCGGCCCGGTCGTTATTTTTACGAGGTATGTCTTATTAATTAAATTTTTAAGTTGTTATTGGAAGTGAATCTCTATCTAATCTGATAACATTCCTGCCTACATCAGAAGCCTAAAAACACCTGAGGATAATTCTACCCTCAGTTTTCGTAACTCGGTAACTTAAGCGCACACCCTGATGGATTACAGGAATTTCTCCTCCCGTATCCTCTTTTAGGCAAAACTTCTGATATCAGAAATTGTAAGAAAATAGATAAGAAGAAGTAGATTAACGACTATATATAGGTACATATATTCAAACGATATTTTGAATCGACTAACTTATCGCCAGATAAGAATACCTAACCGATGTTATGTAAAAATCAGAAATGCAAGCGACTGCTTCGTGTAATATATCATCAAAACAATCAGGACAGCCACTAAGGTACACAGCCACGAGAGAGACCACGATTCTCGATGTAATTAACCGCATCATCAGCACCTTTTATTCGTTTTCCCGTAGAATATCCATAGGTATCTCTTTTGAGAATGATAATGTTTAAAAGCAGTGATAGCAGTGATAGCAGTGATGCAGTGATAGCCTAATGGTTAAGAATTCAGCCTCTCACTCCGGGGGTGCTGGGTTCAAATCCGTGGCGCGCACCTCTTTACAAAAGTGCTGTTTAAATTTAAATA
>DWJK01005039.1:0-11451 GCA_018248815.1 Croniades pieria auraria
TTATAGAGATATTAGTACCCTGTTCTTTCTGCTATCTACGTAAGAGACCTGACATAATTGTATATTAATAAATCGTAATCTGTAAAGATATGTTTACATCTTCAGCCTACTCCCGTTTACTGCTGGTCATAGGCCTTTCCAATAGCACGCCACTGAGCTCAATCTTCAGTTGTTCAAATCCAACTGCTGCCAGTCACTCTGTGTATATCTTCACTCCAGTTAGTTGAAGGGTGTCCTAATGTTATAATGTGTATTTTAAAACAAATTAATATTGATCTTTTTTAATTCAGGTACAATAAACTATCCAGAGAGATTAGAGAGTTGGCTAATAAAATTAAAGACTTAGATGCAAACACAGAGTTCAGAACAGAGGTGAGTGCCCAATTGTTGGAGAAGCTGTATCAAATGGGGCTGATCCCTACCAGATGGGACCTGGCTTTAGCTGTCAATGTTTCTGCTAGCTCTTTCTGTAGGAGGCGACTTCCAGTTGTTATGGTCCGAAGTAAGTGAAATTTGCAAACCTTATATTTGTGATTAAAATTCTTATTCACAAGGGATAATAGGATTGTTTTAGTGGAAAAATCCTTGTTTTTTTTACTATTTCAAGACAAAGAAATCATACAATAACTGTCACAGTGAACTAAGAATTTACCTATGAGGTGGTTGATAGTATTATTAATACGTTATAATTTTCATGTTTTATTATAATAATTTGAATAAAAACCCAATGGCCTTGTACCATCCACTGTCAGACATAGACCTCTCCAGTATCATGCAACTGAGCTCCATCTTCAGGTCTTCCCATTCAACTGTTGCCAGCAACTGCATATATCATCACTCCACCTAGCAGCCATATTCATTGTGCTTTGTAATTTTTAGGCAAAATGACAGAGAATTTAAAAGAAGCGACAAAGTTCATAGAGCAAGGACATGTTAGAGTTGGCCCGGAAGTTGTTAAGGACCCTGCTTTCCTAGTCACTAGATCACTAGAGGACTTCATCACATGGGTGGATGGTTCTGCCATCAGGAAACATGTTATGGAGTACAATGAAATGGTATATTTTTATTTTACTGATATTTGTTTGTTTTAATAGGACATTAATTGTCCCTTGCTGTAATCAATACTGATAGGAATTCAATTAGTAGACAACCAAATTCCTAAATCTTCGATAAGTGGGTAAAAATGTTATTAATTATTTGATAGAAGAACTACATTGTTAGTCACATTTATTTTAATTCAATACAAGTTGTTGAATGCTAACAGAGTAAGAATTGTTCGATAATTTTTTGTGCTTGTCTAACCAGTATAATAATATTATTTATCAGCTTTTCTTAGTCAATAAATGGATATTCCTCGTAGGAGATATTCCTCGTAGGAGGCTCGTAGACAAGGCTAAAGCATGAATATACTGTTGTAAAACTGTCAGTTAAATATTTTTCATTAACATTAAATTCATATCATACTATGAGTTGTACATTATGTAACAGCATATTTTCCATTGAACTTTACTTCTTACAGAGGGATGATTATGATATGGTGTAAACAGGATGTCTTCGGTTGCAAGCCGCTATGAAGTTGCATATCTGTGGTCTTTTTGAAGTTACATTCCGACAAAGTGGAGTGAAAATTATTTTTGACAACTTGGTAAACTTGTAAATAAAACATAATTATGTATTAAAATATGTGTTTGTCTGTATTTCATTTTATCTCATTTTTTTACCAACAAAATTAACTACATCAGTCTTTGTTATGAGTTATGGACAAGTTTTGAAATTCAATGTAATGATGATGTCAATCTAAACTTATTCCAATTATTTTATTAATTAACTACATAACTATTAATATAACAGTTATAGGCAATAAAAAAAAATTCATGTCGCCCACAAAATCATTTTATTATTTGAATAACAGGTTGCCACCTGTAATCAAAATTGTGAGATTTTTTATATTCTTGTTCCACCACATATATGTACTTCAGACAGTATCTCTGTGTTCAGATGTAGCTCTGCACAAAACATTGCAAGATCCATTCAAATAACTATCATGTCATCTTTCTTATTCCTATTTTCCAAAGCAATTGCAATCTTCATTATTGCTTCTGCCTGGGTCTGTGCTGCTTCGGCAAGTTTTTTTAAAGCTTCTGCTTGTAATAAGGCTGCTTTGGCATTCTTTGCAGAAGCACTGGCGCGATGCTCCTCTGCCTTTGCTCGAATGTAATCTGCTTCTGCTCTTTTCTTTTCTATTTCTACTAACCATTTTGGGTATATTCCTTATAATGAAAAAGGTCGGTATCATTACTTAGTATTAAAAAGATTTGCTCATTGTTCAATTTAAATTTAGGAGAAATTTTGTAAGGATACAAGTGTGTCTGGCTGTCAAACAAAAAATTAAAACTAAAACCACCCCACAAACTGTATTACCCTAAGATTTAAAATTGTGTAAGAGAATATTTAATCCAGAATAAACTGCTTGCCAAAGGGGCATAACAAGCATTACCAGACAAGTACATATTATTGACATTATATATAATTATAATCTATATAATTCTGATATTTCACATTTGGAGATAGAAAAAGCATAGTAAAACAGACCATTGTTTAGTAAGTTTTAAAATGTTTCTAGAAATGCATATTAGACTAGCCATATTTCAAACTCGAATTTGCCTCCAAATTTCTCCATAAGTATATTTTTACACTTGAGATTTATTAGCTCATTAAAAGAGTTAGGGAAGGAATCTAAATTGTTACCATGTATGATAGGCTCATCTGAATTTGAATCTGAGTCTGCACCAAACTCCTCATTAGAATCTGCAGTTTCACCACTGTTGTCTCCTTCTGAAACAAGTCAATCACCATACATTGTAATGTGAGAACATAATTTTTAATCTCTGTATATTTACGTTACACAGCTATTTAAAGTGAGAACTTTGAATTTTCTTAATTGCACTTACAATATCATATCCATAGAGAAATTATATAAGTATATAGTAGTAGCTGCCTGTAAGCGGCAACGCTTATCTTTTTTACCTGAAGCTTTATCATTGTCTTCACTCTCAGTGTTCACCCAGCTGTTGGAAATATATGGAATGACTGGTGATTCTTGGGAAGATTCTAACTTAACTACTGCTGATAATTGGTCCTAAAAATAAGTATTAGTAAGATTTAACAATGTATTTGCGATATATCTTACTATGTGATAAAATGCACATTATACGAAATTATAGCTTTTCTTTCATGGTATATTAATCAGTGGCGTAGCGTCGGGAGGCGGGAAGCGGGGTGGGGGAGTGGAGGGGGGGGGCAGGGTCGACCCTCCCCGGGCAACACTTTTAAGGTGCGGCAAAATTTGGCGGTTCTTGTTTTTTTTTTACCATGCTGTTTATTCCATATGAGTAAGTCCCTTGACGCGAAAATGTAACAATTAGACTTTTTTGTTTAAAATCTTACTTGTATAATGCAAAATAATGATGACTATTTTCGACGAGAATTTCTCTCGAATTAATGTATGTAACATATGCCATACATTACATTGAAATACCTAATTAAGAGGGTTGCAAAATTGTCTTCTGCCCCAGGCAGCCGACATCTACACTACGCCACTGACATTAATATTTGAGAATCTTCTACATTTTTAGCCAACTTCTAAGTTAGAAGTTTAGAAACCTATTTAGGATATATTTCAATAACATGTAATTATTTCTTAATGATAAATAATTCAGTCACTAGATAGTTAATTTTCATTTACTTACAGGTACAGAATTATTACACAAGTCTATTGTACTTTTGACCCCTGTCTTCCTTTCAAAATGTGGGCCCAAAATAAGCAGTGCTCTCCTCTCAAGCTTACTCAATGGCCTGATCTGCTTCTTGGACGATGTACTGCCCAGTTTCTTCACTTTCTTCAGCATATTTGTCTTATTCTTCAATTTATTTTTAAAATCACTCCAGTACTATAATGTTAAAAAAGCTAAATGGAAGCATGTGTGTGTATATTAAATATTAAGAAAGATGTTTGTCAATACCGCACAGAAGCACTAAGCTTTTACTAAAAATTATCTATACACTGAAAAGTCATTTGTGTATCATTAAGTTTGTCCTTATTTAAAAAGCAGAGAAAGTCAGTTTTCAGTTGTATAGTGGTACATCATCATCATCATCAGCCTTTCGATGTAAATTGCTGGACATAGACGTCCCCTAAGCCACTCCTTCCGGACCTGGACTTTCCCAATCCAGCAGCTTCCCACTGTCTTCTTCAGGTCATCAGACCATCTGGTAGGATAGTATTTAAGAAAATATTTTCTTTTAACTTGTACACTATTAGAGTTCCTAATGTATCAGACATGCAGGAGAAAACTATTTTCGTAGTTTGCAGTTATGTAGATAAAAACTTCTTTTTTACTTCTATACTTCATAACATTGTGGTGTACCTTACTCCATCCATCTGCAGTTTTCTTTGCACCCGCACGTGAACTGTTTAAAATCCTGGTGAGATCGTTCCACAATTTTTTCGAAGTGTGCCGCGCTTCTAATGTGCGGAGACTGCCGCTCGCAAAATCAACGTGCTGCCCCATGAAGTCCAGGATAGCCTTCACTTGCTCCAGAGAGACATGTCGTAATGATTGAGTTTTTTCAGCCATAATGCCTAAATAGAATTTGTATTAACAAAACTAAAAACATTAATAAAATTTATGTAATCAACTATTTATTTGATATATGTATTTGTAAACACATTACACAGCTTTTGACAGATGACATTCACAATGTCTTTGACACTTGACACTAATCGATATCGATAGTCTTAGTGTCAGATGTCACATTTACTTGGAATCCAGATGATTCTGAAATTGTGTTATGGTAGAAGACAGGATTTTCAATTATGAGCTCCTATTATATTTACTAGTGACTAAAATTAATTTAAAGAATCGGAATATAAAAAACGTTCAGCTACTGTTGATTGAAATATTGTTGGCCAAGAAATACACTACAGTAATGTATTTGGTTCTCAAATTAAGCTGTCATATCTATTTAATGTATAAAGCATTTTGCGCATTGTAATATTAATATGCTATTGTATCAATAATAAAATATGATTGTCGAAAATAAGGATACTTGTACACCTCGTTTTAAATATAAAATATATTAAACATCATAATATCAGTACAACACACTAATTTCAGTCTCACTGATGTGATCTTGTATGTGCATAGTATTCTGTGAATATGGCAACAAACAACACCTGTCTACTTGCGCGAGTGTGCGCAGAGAAAATTAAGAAAAAATAAAAAGAAAAGAAATGGCAGTTACTAGAGAGAAAGAAAATTGTTCAAGAAAAATTAATGGAAATATACCAGCATTATCGCTCAACAGTGATAATATGTCGACATCGACCGACAGCGACGACGTAGGGGACCCGAGATACGAAATACGGAACATTCAAAGTATTATAAACGTGACCCGTGAAAACATTGACGCGCTGAACGCGAAGTTCGCTGGCTTTCAGCATCCGCCGTCGCTGTATCTGTCAGAGTATCAAGAGCTGACGTCCAAGTTGCATAATTTAGAGCTTAGGGAACGAACTTTGAGAGACTTGTTGCAGTCGGAGTCGGATAAGAGCGAGGAGAGTTCTTTGCACGAGGACGTTAAAAAGTATGATACGTTGACTCGGCAGCCGAAGGTATTCTTGCGGGCGCATCTGCCGAACCAGCAGCGCACTAGCGTACAGGTGAAGGAGGGTGTCACGCTACGGGAAGCACTCTCCAAGGCGCTGAAGCTGCGGAACTTGACATGTGAAGTGTGTGAAGTGGTTAGGACAGGCTATAATCAAGTGATACCATGGGACATCGACATAACGCTCATCGATGCCGAGGAGGTCAGTTTTTATTTAATTTGTGTGCCACAAACAAGGGCTGTACTCTATGTTACGTTTTTTAATATTCTTCGATATCTAAATCGCAATTCTATCTCTAGTACAAACATCATTAATAAATTTAAACCTTGGCAGTCACTGAGGAATCAATTTAAATTAAAAACAGGAGAACTACATTCCATTGCTACACTTATGTGAAGTTTCTTTACCAGTCAGTCAAACCGAAGGCAACATCTCAATCATCATATTTAATCATTTATTTCCACAAAAATACCTTGTCTAAATTGATGAGCTCTCATTGGACAGTGTGTCCTTGGTTATAAAGTTTTATATGTAATATGTGTAATTGCTGGTTCAATGGAGGTTGCATTGGAATCATATTGAAATATATTTGCACTCTCCACTTGATTTATTGCCTTTAGATATGTCACACTTGATGAGGTAGTCTGTTAGTAGTAGTGCTACTGGTTAAAGGTTAATTTCTGTATTCCTATGAGAAGCATAGCTAACACCCATAATAATAATAATTGACCCATTTATCATTTCACTGTTGAAATAAGGGTCTCTGTTCATAATGAGAGGGTTAAGGCCATAGTCTGCTACACTGGCCAAGTGTGGGTTTGCAGAACTCCTATAATACTCCTTAGTATAAACATGAAGTGTTTGTGTTCTATGTGTGGGATTTTCTATGTCTATAAATGGAATATTTTCATTTTAGATGTTAGTCTAAATTTAAACTTACGATCTTTAATAAGTAGTTTCTCATCAACATATTTTAGAATATTTTAGTATTTGTTACGTAAAAACTGTTACTGATACGAATTGAGAGGTTACTTGTTAATGATGCTTAATTATATGCAAAATGATGCTGGTCAGTGGTAAAATTCTTATTTTATAAATAAAGTGATAACATTAAGAAATAATTGCTCATCTTTTTATACAATATCTCTGAACGCATGTTCACTTTCACAATTGCTGAAGCCTAAGAAAATTCCAGTTTAATAACTGCTTCAAGCATAACAGTAAATTATCCTTTCTTGTGCTGTTCTCTCGGCTAATTGGATTGTAGTGTGTTGGGAGCGACCACATTTTGCTTTTACAATTTTTACACTGTGTTATTATATGATACATTTAATTTAGTTAACACACATAATACAAAGGCAAATATTAAACATTACAAAATGGTTTCAAGGCATCACAATATATTTATTTACTAATATTGAAATGGTTCTTATATAAATATTCATTTTTTTTTCTGGACCTTTTATCATTCCACTTTTAGAATATGGGTCTCTTCTCAGAATGTGTTAATGCAAGTCAGAGTTAGAATGACAGGGAAATAATTATTTGCAGTTAATTGAATAGAATATAATTCAATAAAAAAATTGATGCCAAACATTAATACAATTCAATTAAAAAACTCAAAACAAAGAATTTATCAAACATTCATATGAAATCATACTTATTATACAACTAGCTGTGCCCGCGACTTCGTATGTGTAGATTTAGTAAGTTTTGAAAAAACAAAGCGACATAACTTCTTTATTTGTTAATAGATTTAAATGAAAAAAACACTAAATATTAAGTGAAGCCCATCAAAATATAATCCTAAAAATTTTGCATTTAAATCGGATAAGCCTGGAAGTTTCTGAGATTAGTGTGCACATACAGATAAAATGAAAAAACATTGTTATGGGTTCTGTTGCATGTATAAAGGGGCATTATAATGGGGCATTATGAATTTTTAAATATATTTGCCATGTATAGACATCAATCAGTTACAGTTTTATTATATGTATAGATTTATACTCTGTATATGGTTTTTATTTCAGCCAGATTGTTTAATTTGCAGGATTTTTAATTTACTGATTGAGCTTCAATGTTGAAACTGTTGTGTTATTGTTCATTTTAAAGTGAGTAAAATAAGTAATAATTTGTTATTCTTAGGACCTTTACAATGACCTCTTTTTTATTTCTGTACTGGAGGTTTTCACATGTATTTGAAATTTGGGCAACTTCCTGCTATCTGATTCAAAATTAGATAAGGTCTATTGCTATGTTGACTAGACAACCAATATATTATGTAAATTTAAATACATATATAAATTTATACACTCATAAACAAAAAGAACAAGCATTGCACCAATACACGATAATATTTTTATATGCAATTGAACTTAAACCTCTCAGCCTAGCAGTCATAATCACTAACCACTGAGCCCACAGGCTAATATGTAATTAAAGATTAATCTTGAATATAGAAAAGATAATAGGATTAATCACGAAAGGTATTAATTTTGTATTAAAGGATTTATTTTGTTTTGTTTCACTTTTTTAAGAGACAACTAGCTTACAAGATAGAACATATTACTGACAGCTTATCATGAGTGTTGTGGCAATTAAAATTTGAAGTTGGCTAATTTAAGGTGTATCCACAATGATTGGAAGGAAATTGAATCAAAGGAAATGTTTATTATTAGTTATTTTTGCATGGTTTGTGATTATTCTATATTCATATAAATGTAAGTTAATTCATATCAATGATCAATAACCAGTTTTTATTAATGGATTTATTTGGGCCACTGTGGAAATAGAGCTTATATATTAAAGAAAAGTATACTGTATCCTGACTCTGTTCATAAGACATTACCATATCAAATTGGAATAAAATTGGTACATTCGTTTTTGTGTGATGAATGAAAACAAACAGAAAAAAAAATTGCAAGTATATAGGTATGTATCGAGTAGATGAGAAATATTTGTTTTGAAAAAGATTTTTCATTTACTGACTATATCCAATAATTCAATATGTTTAATTCTCAAGATATCTGTACTAAAGCATCGTGTAATATGCTTCAAGTCATTCCCAGTTGCAGGAGAGTCACAAATGAAATTATTTACTGCATTAAAATATCTCAACAAAAGTTTTATAAAACGAAATATATGGGTGCTAATAATTTTACAAGTCTTTAAAACTATTGTGCATTTATGAAGAGCGTGATGAATGTAGGAGAAGCACAGCATTCAGTGCTCTCTGCTTATCTCATAAGGAATATGACATGATGGTGATAATAATACTATAATGATATATCCATTGGGCAGGTGACGGTGCGGACGCTAGACCGGTTGCCGATAATGTCGCACATCTCACACCAGTTCACGCGCAAGACATTCTTCACGTTAGCGTTCTGCGAGTGCTGCAGGCGCTTGCTGTTCAACGGCTTTTACTGCTCGCAGTGCAACTTCAAGTTCCACCAGCGATGCGCCGACAAAGTGCCCAGTATTTGCCATCAGGTAATGTAACGCTGTGACGCTTTTACTAGTAGTAGTGGACAGGGGATGTAGTGGTTTGGCCCCGTGAGGTTAGACAGAGCAAGAAGCGAATGAGGATGTTTCTGAAGATCCTTTGGCATAGATTTCCTCCCAAATTTTTCAATGCAAAACTGTGGACTCTTTCTCACTCACTTGATTTATTATTGGCTAGTCAGATGGACCTACTACCTATTCTTAGTACACCTTTTCAATGCATTTATGTCAACAATTCCATAATGTGGTTCTCAAATACTCCCATAGCCATACCATCTGACCCTTGGTTTACATAGAGCTAACATACCCACATGAGCGTGCTTTTGTTGTGGATAGAGGTACAATACTCGAGTTTATTGAATGATCGTACTGTCGTATACTTGATAATACTACCGTCTAGATGGAAGCACTATTGTATTGACTATTAACAAAGAATTGCTGAAATTTTGTAATTGAAAAACTAAAAAATGTCACCTTTACCGACCAGGTGCGGATGACGGACACATACTACGCGGCGCTGCTCGCGCAGAACCCAGAAACGCAGGCCGGCATCCTCCACTTCCCTTCACACTTTGGTTACCATCACATGCTCACCAGGACCGATCAAAACAAGTGCGTATTGACATCTCTCAGACAGGGTGTATAGATGTCTTGAAACTTATTAACGGTTTTTTCTTTTGATCGGCAGGCAAGCACACCCGCGCTCGCTAAATCCACAGGACCGCTCGAACTCGGCGCCGAACGTATGCATCAACATGGTCCAGCGACCCATGACGCTAGCCGAGCACCAGCGCAAATACAACCAGGTAATCTTGTTATTAGCTGCCATGTAGTTGACCTCATTAATATCTATTCCTTTTATTGGTCCATCGTTAGCTAAAGAGGCTTACGTTCTAGAAAGTGAATAATGGACTCGTTCTTTTTAGCTTAAGTATTTTTTAGAAAATAGTGCAGTAATAGAATGTATGCATTGGTGCACTTTGTTCAGTGTACGTCGTCGTCCTCTTCCTCGTCCAACTACTTGTCGTCGCGCACGGACCGCAGCAACGAACAGCACAGCCAGAGCACGCAGGTGAGCCCGTCTTACTTTCCTACTGGGTAAAAAAAAAATACATAATATATATTTATATGTACATAGTATGTATTTTAATAGGCCTATGGTTACCATAACACAAGCTATATTTATGCTTACTTTGGGATCAGATTTGTGAGATGAAATTCCGAGACATTATTGCTATTATGTTAATGTAATCGTGTCGTACCGTACGTAGGCGTCACCGACGGGCACGCTGCGGCCGCGGCGCGCGCGTGCTCGCTCGGCCGACGAGTCGTGGAAGAACGCGCTGTCGCCGCGCGAGAGCTACGACGACTGGGTCATCCCGGCCGACGAGATCCTCATCGGCGCGCGGATAGGTACCTCTCCTACGACTTCTACTCTTTACGCCGTCATAGTTATCTAATTCAACATCATCTTTATCAGTTTGTGTTAGTCTATTGCTGGACATTGCTCTATAGTGGTGTACGACATCGAGCCCTGTGTCCTGCTTGCTGTATTATTTATCACTAAAATATGCTGATAAAATTAAACTCGTAGTGGACAGACGGGCGTGTTTTGTTTGTGCTAATATTATGTAAAGACATTTAATTTATTTTCAATTGCAATCAAGGTAGTGCTTTCGTACAGAGTGTAGCACAGTGAATTCTAAAAGGTAGTCTGACTTCTAACTAGATATATGCATGTGGCCTGGTGTAAGTGAGCTTGGCATCCAGCCCGTGAGGAATCCTTTAAATCGATCTTGAAATAAATAATATAACTTATTTATAAACTCAGAAAACTTTACGGACTACAACTAAACATTACTCCACGATTTATGTAACATAACCAGAAACAAGATAAGATCATTAAGACCTATTATATATGTGATCTATATTTTGATATTTTATTTAATCGGTGGTTGGTGTCTAGGATCGGGCAGCTTCGGAACTGTGTATAAGGCGCATTGGCACGGACCGGTCGCCGTGAAGACGCTCAACGTGAAGACACCGACGCCGGCTCAGCTGCAGGCCTTCAAAAACGAGGTAACGAGGTTTTTTTTCTAACCCTTTTCTCGTTCTTCTGTTGGACAGGAGTCTCCTTTCAGAATGAGAGTGTTAAATAGATAGGTATGCCATTAATGGAAGAGTATCCATATATTTTTTTCGGTTTATAAATGTCCATCAAATATCATATCGAGATATATATATATATATATATATATATATATATATATCGATATGAT
>DWJK01005040.1:0-11451 GCA_018248815.1 Croniades pieria auraria
TATACATATATATACAGATATACATACATATATATATATATACAGATATATATATATATATGTATGTCTATGTATGTATATGTATATATATGTATGTATATGTATGTATATATACATATATGTAGTTTACTCGGACTAGGTAATATAGGTTATCATTAGTGTATGAACGATTATCATTAAAAATTCAGGGAAATGTCGTGGAATAAAATCATAAGGACCAGTGCATTTGGTGTTGTCTATACGCAATTTGATTGATACAATATTGAAAAGATACGTCATTTGACAAGTGTATATACAAAAATTCGTCGGTTTTGTATGTTTGTTTCAGCTACATATTAGTTACCTCTATCAAATGACGTACCGAATCCACATTGTTATAAAACACTGTTCTATTAATTGATTATTATTATTACTAATTTAAAATTATTTAAAAACAAACTGAATGTATATACACCACGTATTCTCATACAAATGTATCGATAAATCCGGGTATTTCGATCAGAACGAACACACAGACATACATATTGTTCCCACACATTGTGAACTTGTTATTATTAAATATACTCGCCTTTCTAACGATTATTAAGTCACTGAACCATTTTAAAATATCGTTAGTCGTAACACAAGCTGTGATATCCGTAACATCTAATAATTCCTATAAGCATACATACATTACTTAGAGAAATTCGTAATTATCTTAACAAAACTAAAGAATTATTCATGATTCTTTCGTGATTGTCCAATTTAAAGCGTAGAACCGTAATACTTTTGGAAAACGAATTATTATTAATCTGGACATTATTATTATTATTATTAATATTTTAGATAAAGGAAGACCGGAGGAAGGCACACGTTTTTATTATTCAACATAACACTACTATTAATAACACCGAAGCTAGCACCTTAGGTCGATTACAATTGACATTATATTACTGTTCACAATCAATACCGAGAATAGTTCACAATTACGCTCTTATACATGTAGCGTAGCGGCTATTCTGGAAATTGGTTATAATTATACAGGCCGCTGGACTAACGGAGCTTTGAAAAGAATTTGAACTTTTAAGTAATTCGTTTGTGGCATTTTTATGCTGCGATGAATTACTTTTGAAACTGGGCACAACACGTGAAGCAGAACCTGTTCTGGATCTGGATTTTCACGAGCTGTTTAAATAATATTTGTCTCTGGAACAATGTTATTTGAAATATAAAATCGGAAACGAAACGATATGTGTGTGTATATATATATATATACACACACAGCTGCTGATGATATATATATATATATATATATATATATATATATATATATATATATCATCAGCAGCTGTTTATTATATGAGACGTATTAAGGCAGCGTTATTCCAGTAGCTTGCGTAGTCCTATCTAACTGTAACTCTACATAACTGGATCTGTCTCTGCGTAGTGTCAAATATACTATTTTGGCAATTAAGGAGATGACCACAGGTTAACCGTACTCCTAAGTATGCTCGTAATTCTACAACGATACATCGTAACTAAATAAAATATTTTATATATATACATAATTATGTGTATACAAAATAAGATTTATAAAAATATTATGCGAATGCATAATTATTTTAATGTAAAAGTTGGATTTTGTTACTTGTATTATGAAATGTATATAGTTGGATATGAAATATTATAATTATTATTATACAAAGCATAATTGTATAATTCAAAGTTTTTCATTATTTTGAAGATAGAAATTCAATCTTATCCGTATATTACAATATTACGTCTAAGCTACGTATAACTACGTTTTCACAGACCGTGACGGTTTCATTGTGAGCTTTCTTCAGGTGTGACGTAAATAAATGCTATTTATAAACAGACGTATGTATTTATGCAAATATACATTTATAGAAATATATACAAAAGATTTTCAACATCGTGGACCCTGTATGTTAATGTGTAGATAGTAGTAGCCTCATACGTGTTTAAGTATTTTATACAATAAGGCTTTATGTATATACAAATAAAATCTACAGTTCTTTAATATTATATAGGTATTTTAATAATTCCTATCAGGGTCGTTTAGCACCGAAGTTTCATCTCAGTAACAGAATAAAACATGCCAAAAATATTACGTCGGCCAAAGTACGTCTTGCTTAGACATCGCAATCGTTATTTGGACGGCAACATTATACATCTACGTATTTACAGTTACAAAAAAAAAAAAAACGAAAAAAGTTAAATCACTAAGTAACTCTAAAGCGCCTTAAGTAATAACTAAATGCAAACTCTACAAACAGGAAGACTTATATGTGGATACGATGACTAAGTTTAGTTAAGGTACGTTAAATAGTAAGTTTAAATGAACATTTTTCTATCTACGAAATAATCGTTAAACGTCACTGGCTGAATGTATACTGAAAAATGGAGCCCATTTTATATTTTTTGTCTATTAAAACACGCTCTTTTGTCACTGGTATGAATAAATTGACATAAAAACAAAAAACAGTATAACCGATTACGCCGTCTGCAGGTACAAGTAGAATTTTTAAAACGGCGAATATTCAGATGTTTGCTTTCACAGACAATACGAGTTGCGTTACGCTTTATTTCACATGAACGCGTAACAGTAGATATTCATTTTTACATTGAAAATTCCCTTCTTATTCTCTGTGCTAGCAACCACATGAACAGAACAATACGGGAGGAAAACATAAAATAGACAAATTTATAAATACATTTAACACATCCTGCAATTTGTTGTCTACGTTTGTGTAGAGTTGATACCAGTGTAAGAGCTTTTAGTGGGGGTGTTTGTGAGGTTCTAACTGGGGCTGGTGGTGTTGCTCCGGGGCTCGGGTTTGAGCGCGGCGCCGTTGAGGCGCGGCGCGGCGCAGTGCGCGCACGGCGCCAGCCGCCGTGACACCACCGCGCGCAGCTTCAGCGCGGGGCCCAGCTTCATCTGCAGCATCCCCGTCAGGTGCTCCTCCGTCAGCAGCGGCAGGCCCGCCCCGTCGATGCTTTGCTCGCGGAAGTTCTGTCGACAATAACGTAATAATATTGGTTATATTTTTGATTGGAATGCGTCTTGTCTGCTGTGGGGCTAAAACTTATAATAAATGTTAGTGTTCTGATTTATCAGTATATAGAAATACGCTGCGCTAACCATCATACATGTCATCATCATCATCGTCGGCCTATTTCAGTCCACCGCTGGACATAGGCCTCCCCCAACGTTCGCCATCGCGCCCTGTCCTCATAATATATGAATAATTATAAATATATATAAAATTTTATCATTCCCAAAGTGCGCAATTGCGGTGGAGTATCTCATTAAATCATAAAGTATATGAACATAGGCTAAGTATAGAGCTTCTCAAAGTTTCAAGAGTTTATCGGCACTCAGGCGGCGCGCAAGTGCACCTGTTGCGGTGTCACGCAAGCGGGTAGCGCGCGCGACGCGTTTAGATAATTTACTGGGTATTAATTAAAATATTTCCGGAAAGGTTTTTTAATTATTCTGCGTTATTAATACATAGTTTAAATACATTTCGTATAAGTATTAAACATTTCGAGATTTAAAAAAAATAAATTGTACAGTAATACGGTATCATAGACATACATAGATATAACTCATCAGAATATTAATGCATAAAAATGCCATATTATCTATCTGCTCAGTTTTATAAAAATATATAATTGGTCGTATCAATAGTCGATTAGAAATAACTTTCAAGATGGTTTGAAAAAAAAGAACAATAAATTTTAAAAATGATTTTTAGTCTTTTATTGTAGGTGTTATAAACTAAACCCGCAGATTCTTGAGACAAACAAAAGTAAGCGTTAGGAAGTAATTATGTGATAACACCTATACATTCGTTTATAATTGTTGTAAAACATAATAATGTAAAATTCCATTTAAGTATAGAGCAACAATTTATTCCCGTAATTAAATCCCCACTACGGCCTTTATTCGAAGACGTGACAATACAAGAGACAAAAAGCGTCTTGAACAAAAGATGGTACGCCGCTAGTATCAAGACGATTCGCGGCGCGCGGGTCGTGGCAGCGTCCAGCGACCTGTCATCTCGGCGGGAACGTTGACAAAAAGCGCGCCGCCTACGTGACGTCCTGAACCCCCCCTCCTGCCATCCCCCCCTCCGCCCCCCACCTTCACGCTTGACCACTTTTTACCGCGCGACATTTGCCCGGAGTTCGATCCGTGTCATCCGACGTATTCCTTTTTTAAATTGCGCCAGCACTCGATTATTTTATTTTTTAATTTTATATAGCTCCGAGAAATAAGCGGGCAGCCGCCGAGCGGTAAAAAGTGATGGCGTATAAAAAAGTCTATGAATAATTAAAGTGAGATAGCTAGTAGCTAGCTCATGGGAACGGAATTATTTAGCGGCAGCGACAGGTTCGCGGCGCCCGCCGCTCGCGTTGAAGGACAGGTCAATTTGCGGCACTCATTTTGCTCCTTTAGATAGCCGTTAGTGCTCTCCGATCTAGCGAATTTATTTTTATGCAAATCGATAGCCGCTCCACTTAGGCCGTTGCGAGAAAATTCAATCGCTCCGAGGTTGGTCGGAATTAAAGTGGAACAAAGGGTCGGACTGACCCGAGTAACCTTCGACGATGTGGTTTGGGGGCATGTTTAAGTTTAATAGGGGTTACGGAGATGTGAAATCGTTTCGGGACTCTAATGCCGATGCCTCGGGGTCAGAAGTGACCCGAGCTTCGGCCGAAGAAACGAAGTGGTATTGGAGAAAATTGTTTAATTGGACATCGAAATTAGAGGCCTCAAAGCTCATAGGTTTTTTGTTGCTGTCAAGATGTTCGAATAATAAGCGCCTTTGTGAAGTTGAGTTCGACGCACAAAAAGACGAAAGCTTAAACTATTTGTAGCCTAGTTTTAACAGTGTGCACAGCTGTATAAAACGCATTGTTCGGTGTCTAGGACAACAGAACAATGTTTTCAATCACTGTTAAAAATTTAAAGTTTATTCTATTATAAGTCACGATAAACCGTTTATAAGGTATGAATAGTCTCGGTACGTATATTGCAAGGAGGCGGGATATAATTTCAAATCCAATCAACAACGTAAATAAATCAACGCGGCCACTAGGTGAGTGCTTGACGCGTTCTATGTATTAATTAAAGATGACTTTTATCAATGTAACGTTATTTTTCATTAAATAATCCGAGACTCTATCTATGTAGAGTAGTCAGCTAAAACAAGCGTGGCTTAAATTCTTTCTATCATTTCGTGAGACTCAGGAGACTGAAAAGTGGATGTTATATTTTGGTTTTCGTAAATAAAATTCACTGTCGTTCAAATATTGTCTCAAGGCATTTCTATGTCCAGAGCACAACAGCGGCGAGGACCGCGAGCGATAAGTTTAAATACGTCCGAGCAACGTGGCATTTACGTAGGCTCTATAGTTAACAGGTTACAGATACTGCGTATCGCCCGTGGCCATGAACCGATGTTTAAATTGCGCCCGTGTAGCCACAGCAGCCACATCCCGCGAACAGGTTGTAGGGGAGCAAAAAAGGTTAAAGTATGTTCCCCTGGGGGTCGGGGAGTGGGCGCGGGGGCTAATGACAGGGGCGGCGCGGCGCCCGCGGCGACTACCGCGCGCAAATTGATGCTTGCGCCCTCTGTGGAACCTTTGCTCCCGGCTAGTGATGCGCCACTCGATAAATTACATCGGCCAGCACTAGTGGAGTTATAGCGCCTCGTTTATTGTTGCAGGTGCAATCGGTGGGCGGCGGCCGGGCCGTTCGTAACGGACGCCATTTTCACGACCTCCAAGTGCGCTCAAGATTCCACACAAATCGTAAATACCCTTTAATTGCTAATAAATATAATTGTATCAATTCGAAGGGAGGAAACGAGTTATGGTTTAAGATATATTCCTATACTTACGTTATGTTATACTTACGCTATGCTTGCGACCGTATTAAAATAAAAACCGTAATAGTTAAAAATGAAAGCCGGGGAACAATTGAGGCGAAATTTCGTAAAAACCACAAGAGCATTGTAATAATAGTGTACGTTACGCGCTCGCTGCAATTAAATTAATAACTATCGACATCGGTAATCATTACGGCGATAGCATCACTACGGACGCCCGCATTACATTATAAAGATTGCTATTAACTCAAAGCATAGATGCTCTGGCTTATATTTACAGCTGACGGTTAGCGGCAGTGCGCAAGTTCTTTAATTGTATTGGGGACGGTCGTCATTCTAGGGCTCTAATTTCATTTATAAATTAATTGAATTATATTTAAATGACCGCCTCGTGGGTCGAGTGTTTGCAAGAACACTGCTGATCGAGAACTCCTAAGTTCCAACTCGGGTCGGGTAGTTGCGGGGTTTTTATAACTTGAAATATGTAGCAGCTCGGAGTCTAGATTTGTGACGGTGTATGCATGGCTCACCCTCTATTCCGTGGTGGTACGTAACATCAAAGGTGAATCGCGGGATTGTACTGGGTATGTCTTCGGAGTTATACAGGCGTGATATAATTTTTTATAAATTAATAGAGTATGAGGCAAGAGGTCACGGTACGGTCTGAATGTTCAAAGTTTTTTTTTTTTTGTCTTTTCGGGCGATTGTATGAGCGCTTTCTAACTTTTACTTTACAGTGCCGGTGTCAGCGTGTTTCATCAAGATATGGCTGCGACTGATATTAGTGTAGAGAAGTAATTGCTCAGGTACCGAGGCGCTCCGTATCTCGCTGCTTCACACTCCGTGGGCGAGTTCGTTTGTACCATAACAGTATTTTTAGGTACTTACTTGATGAAATATTAATTTAATTATTGCATAATAAAACTTAAATCAGATCTTGATTAGATAAAGCTGAAACTGTTTCTGTAATGTTATATCTCTGTAATGTGTCTATCTCTCAATATTATTAATTATTTACTTATTTATACTCTTGTTACAAAATAACAAAATATATTATATTAATATGCAAGTTATTATTAATAATTCACATTATTTTCCCACTCTACTTTAACCATATGTATTGAATATTAATAAAATTATAGTCTCATAGTGTCAAAGACATGTATAAAAATATTACATCTACCTAAAACATACATGTATAAATACATGTAATACATGTATAAATACATGTAATACATGTATTTATACATGCCAGTAACCCAGGATTGGCTGGCACTAACTAAATATGCCTTTATACCTTTGTTTAAGGTGTTAAAGGAAATGTATTGTTGGGTAAATCGAATTCATAGTCTTATACACTTATGTAGAGTTTTAACTCCATTAAAATTAAATATCTTTACTTCAAAACTATCAGATTTCAAATACGAGTAGGTATATACATATGTACGTCGTCTATATCAAAACGTTGTTAAGATGAATATACGCTGAATAATAAAAATAAATTTAAAAAAGGTTGTCCTTTATTTTATTGTTAGCTCATTCAATTCATAATTTAATAAGCAGAAAAATATAGAGCACGCTCCAAGTATTTACAATTGTTAGAACTCAAGTTTTTTAAAACTTTTTTCAAATTTCAACGTATGGTATTAATTAATTTTGCTTGGAATCACAGTAAAAATATATATGTTTGGTAAAAGGTTTCTGTTTAAGATTACTGTTAAAGCCTTAAAAATAAATTTAGAATAATTTTATAAGTTTTCTGATATCTATAGTTTCAGACTCTACTACGTTCTGGATTATATAGTATGAGTTTTCCTTAATGTAATTATTAGTAAATATATTAATGTTAACCTATTATTAAAGGTACGTACGATTAATCACATACATATGTGTATGGGTACCATCTTATGTGGATTATTTTCGAAATATATTTTATGGTTGTTGATATAATAATTGTAAGTTTGTCATACGCATAATAAACTGCACGGGCATTCATAAATTACTTGGGACTGCTCTTATGCATTAATGAAACCCTTGATAGTTGTGGGTTAATAACTGAACAGTACATTGTTTCATGATTAGAACGAAACCTTACATCATTTAATAGAGTTCAGTTAATTTTACAAACTCTCTTTTATATAATGATCATAACAGTTCCAGTTAATGCAAAATAGCTCTACACTTAGGCATGTGTAAATCATTTGTTACTGCAGCTCTATCAATTCAGTTTATAACACCAATTTTGCTATTAAAATAGAAAGCTTATCATCGTGGGCATCGGTAAGCGCAAAAAGCTCCCACATAATTGGAAAATAACCTAACACTGAGCTGTGGGTGTGGCGTGCGCATGCCGCGGTTGCTAGGGACAGACTGATTCTAATACACGGGAGCGACCGGGACGGAGAGGAGCGCGCGCGCAGGTGGGCGGGGTCAAGTTACCCGAACCGCACCGAACACGTCCGAATGAACTCGAATCCAAACCGCCCAGTCCGAGATGTTCGCGCATTGTAATCGCCTAGCTAAATTGACCTCCGACTTTTCACTGCGGTACTTTCGTTAGAGAGCGTTTCAATAGGCCACTTAACGCTGGTCGGTTAACACGACGCCAACAATGTTAGAGCAATGCAACCATTATATAGGTATTAAAACCTTACACGAGCTTATTGGGATAATAGACGGTTTCTAAGAATGTCGGTATTGCGATATCTTTTATAGAAGGTAATTAGTTGGCCGGAGATTAATGTAATTGCGATTTCTTTAGAGATAATGATTTTGTAGTCATGTCAATAGCTACTGTTACAATGGAAGTCACAACTTGGTTTACGGTCCGCATTCAGTGCTAAATTATCTTCTTAAAGAGTTATTAATATAAACATCAATTGAAATCAGTGGTGGTGTGCTGAGAACAATGGGGTATTTGGAACAAGTTATCAGCTTTGATCGATCTAATCCTATTGAGATATTATAAGTCATTTAATGCTATGTGTCAATTATGCAACACTCAGCTATAATGGTATAAAAAATGCTTCTATTGTTCTCTTATGTAATTTGTATACCCATTTCTTGATAGAAACTCTCTACATTTTTTTATTTTTCTATTATATTGTATATAAAACTGGAACAAGGATAATAATGAACGAGTTTTCTTTGTCAGTCAACACTTGTTTTGATCGCGAATCATACACTTACATACATGTTTTGATGTATTTTGATATGCATAGGTATTTTTGTAAATATAATACTAATGTACGAATATATACGTATTCCAGCGCGTACAGTTGGTAAAGCCTGTAGATGGTTCGCCCGCGGCTGTACCACCATTACACTTATCTTTATCAAGCATTTGTTATAAAACGTTCATGTTTTTGTTGAAAAGTCCAGTTGAAGGCATACATGTATACTAGAGGCGACCATCTCAACAAGGCTTACTTGATAAACTTTGAATAGGATATGTGATAACACTACTTGAGTTAAATATTCGTCTGCTAATTTTTAAATAAAAAATAACTATAGAACATGAAAAAAAAATTCAAGTGGACAATTAAGATAACAAACATACTCGTATGTATGTTTCTCTTTAAATATATAATATGTTAAAATTGATTATATACGACTCTAGCATCTCTACATTAATTATTGAAATTGAGTGCGAACCGTAAAATGGGGCCGACATTAAAACATGGGCAGGATATTAATTGATTTAGCTATGGTGCCTTAGCTTAAACACGGAGGTCAAAACGGGGTTATTTACTACCTCCGGTTAATTACTGACCGCAGGTTGAAGGCGCGCTGCACGTGCAACGGCTAACTGCATACCGCGGCGTGGTCAGTCAATACATATAATTCTCTACATTTCCGAATAAACGGAATATGTAACGATGTAAATGTAGGACTCAAGTGTTTTTGTATGACGTCACGGAGCATTCAAGGCTTATTTTCGAAAATTGACCCTCTACGCGGATAAAAAAAAATGAATGCGAGAATCTCGTTATTTGTAAAGTTAGAAATGTAAAGCCTGTAAAAGCGTCTGGCCGGACATAAAAATTTAATATACAGCCTATCAAAAGAAGTACCACGCGAGTGAAAGCGCGTGGCGCAAGTATTAATTATTGCAACTACTTTGTCTGGTTTCTATTAACATTTCTATAACGAATGCACGTATATCTTGTTTATATTAGTTTTTTGTGTGGAGCCAGCATCTTCGCGATTTGTTCCCGCCGCCTCTTACGTACCGCGAGCACCGTTAAGCAAACACTAGACGCACCTGTTCTTCAAGCGCTTTGTTAACGTCAGTGGATGATTACGTCGAGTGTAGAGTAATGAAAATACCGCCGGTAGAGTTCGAAGCTTTATATCAATTATATTTTTTATTTAGCGATATGTGTAAATATAATGAGCTATTTTGATACTTAAACATTCTATGCAAAATAATTAAACGTACACAGATTAAAATGTTTAGTATATTAGAACAGACATTTTTACAACTTAACGAAATTGCAGTGAATCCGAAATTATTCCAGGGCGCAATAAGCATCATATAGTTACAACAAATACTCCTATTATTAGTTTATAGCCTTAAAACTAAAGGCTGTAAATAATTTAACTTCACTTTAACAGAAAATTCGCTTTAACCTATTGAGCTCTGGTTCAATGTTCGTTAATACTCTCGTATAAAAGACTTCAACGACTTCAAGTGTCTGTTCAAATATGTATATTTTCATACTCTATTTGGTGTGTTTGATAAAAGAGATAATAAAATGTACACTCTGCTTTTATTTTGTATGGATCTTAGGTACCTTTTTTTTGACACCAAATTGTTATCGTGATCTGTACGTTACGTCAACTAACGGAAGCTGTATTGAACCACATAACTACATACATATGTAGAGTTCATATAGACAGTTAATATAGAGAGTTAATATAAACAGACAGTAAATATAGAGAGTTAATGTAGATAACTAATATAGGAGATAACCAACCAATACGTCTGTATTTCCTACAAGAGGTAGCCAAAGGTGTGTAGTCTCCATGTCCTACTCAGATTAGACAAGTTGTGAGTTATTTTTCATAATTGAAAACTAATTCGGTAAGTTTCTACTGTCGGTGCTTGCAATTTATTTCAAGTAAGCAGAGTCTCTGTAATTCATACTTTAACTACTTACCATTTATTGTCTTTCTTTACTTGCACTAGTGGCCAGTTTTAATGATTATGACAGTTCAAAAGATTTTTTTTAAAATATTGTCTTTTGAAAAAAACGGTGATAATTACAATAACATTTAATTTAGAGAAAGCTACTTGTATGGTAAAGGCAGTTAGTGTACGATGTAAGCACGCAAAAATTATAAAAGAAGGGAAATAGGTACGTAGAGGTCGGCAGCTCTATCTAGAGGTAGCTATATAGAGGTAGCTATATAGAAATAGCTATATAGAGATAGCTATATAGAGATAGCTATATAGAGGTAGCTATATAGAGGCGAGATATCGGCTGCAGCGCAACAATCTAGTTGTATCATCGGCGGCTAGATAGCATCGCGCTCGTGCCACTTGTAAACC
>DWJK01005041.1:0-11450 GCA_018248815.1 Croniades pieria auraria
GAGTGGTTGCAAGCGCGACTGCCGGTCGGGAGGTCCTGGGTTCAAATCCCGGGTCCGGTACTATTGATTTTTTCTAATTTAAAATTTCTAGTACCGACTCGGAGTTTGGAGTTGTGCCCGGTGTATGGCAATAAGCTCACTACCTAAACCGTAGGACTTAAAAGTAACTGGCGAAACGTGGGAGGGTACTAAACTCCTCTGCCTATCCCTTCGGGGATTATAGGCGTGATGTTACTTTTTTTTATATTATATCGTAAAGCTTATATTGTGAAACTTTACAATTGTGTTATTATTATTATACTACGTGGTATTTACATAAGAATCTTGTAAACAACACTTCCTTTTTTTTATTGAGTAGCCGGTTTGATTACCAAAACTTAATTTGGATATCCTAATATTTTCTATAATTTTTTTTTATATCTTATGACTGGCAATTTAACAACGCTTCTCATAGCTTATAATAACCAATACATTTCAAATTTATTACACAACTTGTCGTTTATGTTGTAATATTATTAATGTCGTGGGAAAATTCATACGTGGACATTCATATTTTAAAATAAGTAGGTACTACGGTAAAATACGTACATATGTGGAATATATGGAACTCTCTGCCGGCGTCCATCTTTCCCGACTTGTATAACCTGGAATTGTTCAAATGAAGAGTGAATAGGCACTTTATAGGCGAGCGTGCTACTCCCTATGCTGCATCTCGCTTTTCACCAGGTGGGATCGCAGCCAAACGCGAGCCTATTTCTACATAAAAAAATATGATAATCGGAGATACTTGTACCTGCTTTTGTACGTACATACATCATTATATTTCAAAATACACACAGATAGTTTTATTAGTGAACAGAACAAATACAGGTACTGACCACAGAAATATTTGTTCTGGGTGGAAAGCGACACGACAACTCCCGGTTAGACAGTAGGAGTCACTAACCGTTGGACCAATAGATTAGATATGAAACATGTTCAGAAGTCAGTATATTACAGACATTCTTTCATATATTGTCTATCAATAAATGATTTGGTTTATATGCAATATATGCCTCCCTTTTGTCCATATTGACCATTATTCGTTCTTCTTTCCTTTATATTCGTGTTATTTGAAAAGAAACGTGGCTAAAGATAATTAAACTATTCTAGTTATGGACGGCAATCAATAGAAACTTTCAATAATTCATAGAATAAAAGCGCAAATGACCGCACAGGCTTGATTTTTAACAGTTAAAGTAGTCTAAAGAAAGCTATACTCAAATAAGACTAATTAATGACTCTTCAAATGTCAATTATAATCCATATATTTATAGTATGTTTACTTTACGTTATGGTGTGTTTTATTACATTAACGTGTACTACACTCCTCTGCCTACCCCTTCGGGGATTACAAGCGTGTTGTTACGTTTAAGTAACGTTTACCTTATTAAAAGATGCTGCCCTGGTTTTGACGACAAAATTTCAAACGTTTGATACTTTATTAGTGATATTCAAGAAACGCTTAAAGTATAGACTTTACCGTTTCATTGAATAACTGCTTACTTTCTGTGTTTGTTTCATTATAGGTGAATTTGACATGCGAGTGAAATCGTGCGCGGCTTCAGATGGTTCCGGGCACATAATTCAGCTTTCAGACGAGTACGGGTGTGTGCTGCGACCTAAAATGATTTCCAGGTAATGGATTGTTAATGGTAATTTATAATGGATAGTTGCCATCCAATAGCATCGTCTCCACCTTTCAGTTGCTGTGGCATTAAACCGCGTCTATTACTGCCATTATGAAAATGCTTGGTTACGTTTAGTTTGAAAAGTATTGTAGGTAAATACACTTGAACAAAAATGTCTTCCCGTTCAAACATAGCTGGCAATGAATCCGTGACTCATGTAAAGTATATGGATAGTTTCATTCGGTTTCGACACGAAAAATAATGGAGAACTATTGACCAAATAATATTAGTTTTTCAATTGTTTTTTTTAAATAGTTTTATCCATAAACATAATTTTGTTTTTTCGCTGTGTATTATGAAATATTTTTTTTAATATCGGACGAAAATAACAAAACAAGTCCTTTAGGAAATACCCATACTTTCTTTTTCGATAAAAGGTTGAGATAAAGGTCGCATGCGGTTTCAATACTTCATGATTTTAGTGCGTGGTCTGATGCTATCCAATGAAAATATGCTTAAAATTGTTAATTAATTATTGACATTTCATACTCATATACTCCATTTGTAGTGTTAGATACACTGAGTCTTATTCAATGCCTCTGATATACAAACGCTGAATATAGTTCAAAAGTTTAAATTAGTTAATAAAGGTTTCATTCAGCGTACCTTAGTACAATTCCTTTTCGATGTTTATAAGACACTAAATAAATAAATAAATATATATCACATCCAGTTATGTATGTATTTATATACAGAGATATATTTACTGCAACAAACCCTTAACAGTTTAATGATAATGATGTAACTTTTGCCATGTTAGTCGCACAATACCCCACAAAAGGCTATCTCGCTTCGACGACTCGAGTCGTTAAAACGTGGGGCAAATGTCAAAACACTTATCACTTGCAATACACGTAATTGTATGGTGTGTCCAGACACATCGCTAGTGAAGCTTGTAATTGTATAACAGCATGGGCGAGTGGATAATAGAAATAAATTGTGGATTGTAAAAATATTCGGGTATGTACCTATTACTAGTGGATAATCGCGATTTCCCTTGTGTTGGAATCTAAACAGATCTCGTTATATACTTTATTGCCTATTTAACTCTTTTTAATTTTTTTCATCCTTTTATGATTCCACTGTTGGAATAATGGTCCCCTCGCAGGTTGGGGTTAGGGCTATTCTCACGCTTCCCAAGTGACGGTTGGCAACTTCACACGCCTTAGAGAATTTTTTTTGTAACATTCTGTTGCTTTGATTTTGAAATAATGATTGATTGATTTATAGTTTCGATTTCAAGTATATTTTCTTATAATCATTTAAACACTAATTCATATCATAAACAACGTAATTTAAACTATCGGTGCAAAACTTACCTAATTGTTGAGAACAGTAATAATAGGGAGAGACTGGTATTTTCGTTCACGTAAATATGTTTGATAGTTGTGAAGTACGAAGAGAATAATAGAGAAGAAGCAAGTCGGGATGAAGAAATTTGTCACTTGGTGCTCTCTGTCTACTGCGTAAAAGATCAGGCTTGAGGGTATAATAGAAATAGATGAGAAAATATCACATAGGCATGCGCTAGAATAATTTAATCGAAAGCTAAATTCATACAGTGCTTAGGCTTTGATTCCCACGTAGATAAGAAGCTTTCTATAGAGCAATTGCCCTTTCACCTCAACAACCAGCCCCGGAGTCGATTCTGATATCCAACCGAGGCTTAGTCAAGGCTTATCAGAATGGAAAACGTCTATTTAATCTCAATGATATTACTATCCGAAGACAGCACACGATGGAATGTTGATGGGAAATGTTTATAGGATTTGTGTGGAGATTTATAATGTTTAAGGATAATACTTAATATGTCATAAAGTCAGTTCTGATGTATGTCCAGTAGTGGATGTGTATAGCTTAGGTCGCAAGTTCCCACACTCCGCGAATGTTGAAGGCTAATCTAGTAACATATAGTTGATTTGGAAGTTTTTAAAAATTTCCCGAACAGTTTGGTTGATGTTTAATAGTATTATGGCTTAGTATGCTTTTCATGACACAAACACGGTAATAGAAATTCCTGGTTGCAATATGTCAATTTCAGTCTCTCTACTAGTCAGAGCTAGTTTCATAATATATGTACATACATATGTGTGATTTCATGTATTGAATTTAATATAGACCTATATCAACCTTTATCACATATGTCTATATGTAAGACTTTGTGAGCATAAAGTAACGCACACAGATTTAATGTTTCATAAGTTTTCCCGTGATAACCTATCAACTAACGTAACATGCAAAAATAGGTTATCTTATTTCATTACTGGCAATTATATTTTTTGTACACATATTTCAAATCCTGTTTCATAAATACCATTAATTAGCAACTTTTTGAAATTTCAGATTTTTGAAAGCGAAAGCAGCGGACGAAAGAGCGACAGTGATTACGTATGCGTTCTTCCACGCCTTCAAGTTCCCTGACGCTCTAAGCGTGCACATCCGGTGCAAAGTGGAGATTTGCAGACACGGCTGCTTGGACCACTGTCAGTTAGCTGGTGTCACCTCGCAGCGGCACGGCGCGCTAGACAGGAAGGATGACAGGACACATCAAGATCATAATGAGATCGGGTGAGCTGTTATATATTATGACCGTACTGCACTCCTCTGCCTATCCCTTCGGGGAATGTAGGCGTAATATTACGTTATATTATAGAATAGTCTATAAGTCATATAATATTACAATAGTCATAAAATATTTATGATTTCCAACTTTCTGAACTGTTTTTTGAAAGATAGTGCTTTTGAGGTATTATTCTCTAGTCGCAAAGAAGTGGTATGTATGGGTGTTTAAAGAGGATGCGCGTTTAATAAGTTTTTAAATAAAGATAACTACATACATTGGAAGTCCTTCAAGACAGGATGTAGGAGGGCCATTTTATGAGGGCTAATTTACTCATTATAACTATTATCTTACTGTTTTTTATTTGCGATATTTATCTTTTATTACGTTATAATGATCTGCACAGTTGTTCCATCTAACATAAATATCATTTTTGGATCCGTTGGCTCATTTCGAAGTAACAGTTTCGTTTAACTAATTACGAACTGATAACCAGCCATACGATTTCCTTACTCTGATTCATCATTCCACCGTCATGTTTTGAACTGGTTGGTACTTGTATATGACTTCGACGATTTTATGACCGACCGTCTTCTGAAATCAACCTAAATTAAAAATATTTATTGTTAATGACTGCGTGAGATTTTATTCGCGGTACACACCTATAAGTAAACGTAAGCTTGATTAATAATATTTACCTTCGTTTCTGACCTAAATTATTTTTAAGTCATCTTTAATATGCCAATGACTGTTGTGAAAAGTCAGATGCGTAAAACGTTTAAATTATCATTAATTGATTCAACGCTTTTAAGGATTAGCCGAACAGATAAACAAATTATTAGAGAAACAGGCAGACATACGAACATTAACCTTCAAAACATGTGCTTCGTCATAATCATCAAATGTTTAGCTTTAGGTAAAGAGCTAAACACGAGAGATGAAGAGAAATCCGTTCTTTTGAAATAACAGACAATTATTTCAATTTTATTTATACATGCAAATACTGTGCCTCATTTCTTTTCATTTCATTTATGCCTTTCAACGTTAACCTTTGTTACACTAATTACACTGTGCCTCTTAATTGCGTTTTATATTGCCTCATAAATTTTAAGCGCATCTTTTGAATTACATATTTTATGAAGGCATTTAAATAAGTCCTCTTTACCATTATCATTTACCAGACGATCTTTAGGATCTTTAATTAAATTCTATGGTTAAAGTCAAAACTTGCCTGTTTCTTGCATTTGGTCTCTTTATTTCCGAGTAATCTTATTACCCATTCAAATTATTTGTCGTTACAGTTTCACTGATTTCGACAAAGTCGGTTGTATATGTCTATGGGTTTTGGTCATTTGTAACAACTGTCTATTCGTTTATTACTCTCTTTAAAAAAATAGGACCATTACTAGTCAAGGCTCGCTGTCTACTCCATTACATATTATTTAATTGGTAATTTCTATGCTTTATAACTACTTACTTTAGCATTTACTTAAAACTTACAGCGACTCATCAGTAGAGGAAATGGACATGACTTTAGTAGAGGAACATCAGCGCCTTCCTCTAGAAGAAGCTTTCGGTGACGAAGTATCAGGTGATGCTGTACCGGCTCCGGCTCCTTTGCCCCAGCGAGCACCAGCCCCAGTGGTGGAGTCTAATGAAGACCGTATGTCAGCAGTGGAAGAACTCGTTGAAGCTCTCGCTAGACCTTTTACTGTAAGCGGTGTTTGTTTAATATTGGAAGTTTCATCTGTCAATTCTGAAAATTCTTTTTTCACATCTAAAAATAAAAGACGAAAAATCGAATACACGGAAATCGGAAAAATAGTAAAAAGTAATACAAGTTTGAGATTGATGATTCACCTCCTAGGCTGAACAGAGAGGTAATCTATCGTGAAGTTTAATTAATGTAGTTTTAAGCAACGAAGTAATAAAGTTCAGTTCGTGTAGATCTTACTTATCGCTGAATTAGCAGTCCATATTAAATTCTAAACTCTATCAAATTCTGTTATAAATATAGATTTTTTTATAACGCTAATCAAATACAGTGTTCTGAAAAATAAATTACTATTCTCAGGATCGTCCGTCCGACTTAAGTGACAGAGAGCGCTTCCCTCACGGCCCTCGCAATCTGGGAGTGGATATCAAACCCGAACCGTCAGGTGACGGTGTGGTTCCGGCGAAGCAACCCGGACCAGCCGTGGCTGGTCCCCGGTCCTTGCGCAAACGACGCACTGTACGAGATGCTAGGTCAGCCGACGTAGGCGTGTCTGGTATATATGAAGTAGTTTCTGAAGCCGATCTCGCTTTTGGACCATCGAGAGAGCCCGTCACCGTTTTCAGTGGAAGGATAAGGGAAGAGGTAAGCATTATGACTACTGCCTTTTTTATCATAGTGTATTTGGTAACCCAGGCCCGTTATTTAATTTAGCGGAGTCAGATATATTTTGTCTTGGATATGTTTGATAAAATTTACGAACAATATTAAAAAGAAATATACGTTTCCTTTCTAGGTAGTATACGGAATATGTATGGGAGCGGTGAGCTTCGGAGCGTTATTCGCGTCGGCAGCAGGCGCAGCGGCGGGAGCGGCGCTGGCGGCGGCCGTGCTGCTGCAGCGCCTGCGTGCGCGCGTAGCGGCTCACCGCGCTGCGCCCGCCGCCGCACCCGCCGCACACTCGCTGGCCGCTTGGATGGCGCTGCGACTGCTAGGCTCTCCGCCCCACCCCCATCACTCACGTGAAGGCTGATCGTCTTGTCAAGACTGTTTTAGCTTTTAGCGTCCACTATCTGCGAACGAATTGCCTCTCGTGTTCCCCTCAGTATCGCGCCATTCTTAACTTATTATTTCTAACCTAACAACTGCCATAATGCGGTCTGCGTACTTCGTGTCACTCGCACTTGTTAATTGCCTGAAAAAAAAAACGTCTACAAGGTCCGGTCTTTCCTCCTCACTGGGTTAATGGTATATTTTTACTAGCCTGCGATCTTTCTGAAAGCAATCTCAGAACTTTATTTATCTCCTATAGGACTGCCCGGGCGCTATATACACCTTGCATTACCGATGAGGTTCACTTCTCTCTTTGAACCTCCCGTATGGTTCGCGGATGGTTATCAGAATCCTAAGATCGCGTCCGTCCACGCCGTCTTTAATTACCCAAAGTTTCTCTCACCTATTACTCACATGCGAATGTAAATCTACTCATCGTAGGATTGCTGCTTCATCACTAATAGTTTCAATGTCATATATTTATACGACCACTAAGCTAAGACTACTAGTTTAACACAAGTAAACTTAATTATAAATGACAAAATTAAATATTTTTTCTTGAATTATGGACTATACAATCGTCTTGTAAGTAGTTAAATAATTTGCACTCTACAATCAATCGAGCCACAAAATAGCAATCATGTCCTCAGTGTGTGTGCTAATTATTGAAATGCTAGTAATTCGTGATTTGGTTTGCTTTTCTTCAAATTAAGGTCAGTCAATAAGGTATACATAATCAGAACTAGGTAATAAATCTATTTTATTCGTATATTTAATAAAATTTAATGAACTATTTCTGAAGCGTTCCGTTGTAATGGTTCTAAATGCGTCGATAAAACCGATGGTGCTAAGTCGTGCTACGGACAAAGTCCTATGAAACCTGAGTATTTTCATTTTTTTTCACTGTTGTGAATATTATACATTTTATACTTACACATAAGTTTTGTACAGAATTCACCCTTGTTTTATACTTATTTATAATAGTGTCGTGTTTTTGTGTTTAGCGGTTAAGAGTAAACGTCGAGTCATGCCATTAGGATAAGTTAAGTTTACGTACTTATTTTTTCTATTTATATGCAGCTATGCATATGGCGATTTTTTCAAACGATTCAATTGAGATGAAAATGTCGAATCGAATGTGGTCGTGGTAAAATGCATCGTTACATCGTTACGTCACTTTGTCATGCTACTATCTCACTAAAAAATCATAATTTGTTAAAAAACCGAAACTTTTCCATTAAAATGTGGGAAATTTCCATGATGTACTGAGCATCCATAGTCCGTCGCACAGTGTTTGAGAAAATCGTCTGCGTAGTACCTTATATGTAATTGTTCTGCATTTTATTCTATCTTAGCGTATCGTAGTTCTCCCATATACAGTGCAATGCAATTAAAAAAATCGTTTGTGTCGTTTTTATTATCTTAATATAGTTCTTATTTACTTTTTCCGATACAGAGCTTATATTTTTTATAAATGTGTTTTATTATTGGAAAACATACAGCTATGATAAACGACTTGTGCATTAGAGTTGTAAAAGTTCTGTTCATTTCCGTATGTAATGTACGTAAGTAGACTACTATGGTAATGATTGAGCTTGACGATCCTTCTAAATACATGTACATTTCGACAAATATCTATAGTTTTAAGACGTTAATAATACTGTAACATATGATTGTTAATACACCAATGAATTCTTTAATAATAATATTTTAATAGATTCAGATTTTCGTACTTTTAATTTTAAGCATTTATTATATATTTGGAAGTTACTGTCTTCTATGCTCTTATTTTGCTCAAAGTTAATTTTATAAATTAATTAATAACCATTTAGCGACTACGACTAGATTGAACTTAGCTTTTAAGTGTTCCTTAGTTAAACTCCGAGGGATCGATACAGAGTGATACGACAAGTTTTTGGGTTATTTTCGACATTGTTCGATTATTTCTATTTTAATTTCCGCACATACCATATGTTTGAAAAAATAATATGATATTAAAATGTGAATGTATGTGTTCACGTAACTTATCGATATTACGTTGGTCGCGACCCTTACACTCGTACGACTTATTGCTGGGTACGAGACTCTCCCGCGACTGCGGGGGCCGGGCCAAGTTCCACCACGCTGCTCAAATGTGGGTTGGCGGTTATATTATTATTTGCATTTATTATGGAATTTTAAAAACAACGAGTAAACGTAAAATTTAAAACTTTTCAATTTGGCTGCATTCGTTAAAGCACTAATATCGTATAAATGGGATCAAAAATACTTGGGATGTTGTGTTCTGTTATACACAGGTTCAGCTCCAGCTTTTAAAAGAGATTAGATGACCGTAGGCCAAAGGACAGACCGTAGGACAAAAATAAAATGAACATTAAAACATCGAATACTGTTAATGAAAAGTAACCCTTCACGTTGGAGAGGACCCGTATCCAACAATGGAAGGATAAAAGGCTTAATTGTGACGAGGATGTGATTCACGTCCATAAGTGTCACAATATGGTACTAACTTTACTGCAAAATATAACTAAGTATACATTATTTTATTATAGAAAAATCAAGTATATTTCATTGCACAAAACTCAAGGCCACTGTACATTATGTTTCACCAAAATCAAATACGCTTTGTTTGTTTCATTACAAAATCGAGTACACGCTAATAATATTATTACACCAAAATCAAGTATAGGTAAAAAAAATCAAAGACACGGTTCATTTTATTACTGAAAAACCAAGAATACTTTATTATTTTATTACACTAAAATCAAGTATACGTTGTCTTTTTACATAAATAAATTAAGTCATTACACGATGTTCATTTAATAGCACCAAAATCAAAGGCACGTTACGTTATGCATTGTATTGCCCCAAAATGAAATAAGTATATATTGCTAATCCTATTAAACCAAAATCAAGTATACTTTGTTTATATTAATAATTTTGCATCATTGTCTATCGATCTTTCGTATTGAATAATGTTTTTTATTATAATGCCACCCAAAAATCTTGCATTTATTTTAATAATTATTTCATAAGAATGTTTGATGAGAATGCAATATCACTGAGTGCAATTTTACACTTATATTCCTAAACAAATATCTAATGATTATTTTCTATATTTCTTCGATATGGTTATGGTACATTTTTATTAAAAATTCATATTTCGTTGGAATGTTTAATTGTTCTGAATTAATAATTTAAATTTAAATTAAATAACAATTAAATATCCTGTCTGCTCAGTATCGTTACGACACACTTTGTATTCAAACGTACTTCTTAATTTTTAGTAGAATAAATTATATTATGAAAGTGTCGTGGTAATTTTATTTTCATAATAACGCACTGTTTTCTTCTAAATATTGACAAGCACCATATCAAGTTTGATTAACTAGAACCCTTATTTATAAATAACCGTGGACATGGAAAGAGAAGGGGATTATAACATATTGATATTTATTCGACGATTTATCAGAATATTGATGATGAAAAATGTACCGGCTTAACTCATGTACGTTTTTCCGGATGGCCCGACTAGTTTCGCGCCTGTACGAGGTTCTTCCTTATGAGATCCCGCCGCTTGCAGCGAGGTCGGGTCTACGTGCGTTAAGCCGGTACATTTTTAATCATGTGTATAAATACTCACAAATCATTTAATAGTAAAATATCAGAATATTGTTTAAGATTCAATATCATTCGCTGGGATTACAAAGAAAACATCTATAAAACGTACACGGTGTAGAGTAACAACATAATTAAACAGATATAAATCTCACGTAATCTATAAATGCGTGTTTGGCTAGTGTCGTTGACTAAGACTAGAACTGTTTCTAAGATGAAATCCACGATCTGGAGTGTACCAATAAAAGGTTGATGGTGGTTCATTCAAAACCAGGAAAAAAGGTTTTCTCTATTACTTTTATCCCTGTTTAAGCACAACGTATGTAAAAGAAATCAAAGCTTAATTTCATCACGTGTTTTAAAATTCCGAATCCGAATTTAGTTCAAATTTTCGAAAAAAAAAGCAGCTCTATTGTGATTAGATATTTATTCAGTTACGCAGTAAATATTATGGCATTATTTGAGTACCTTGCGACTTCTTTTAAATTAGGTATTAGGACAGTACAGAACAGTGTGACGTGGGCAAGACAAGATACGCGTTTCTTTAGTCCTATTTTATACGAGAACAGTACCTACGATAACTTTTTTCCACTATTAGGTGTTGTCGCCTTGCCGTACTGTGACGAAGTGGTTAAGCAACTTATACCTAAATGGTTTTTTGTTGACGTATTATTCTATATAACTAGCAGAAATCAACTTGACCGAAACGTAGAATGCCCTGGCTCATGCGTCATCTTACCCGTTAGCTATCGTCTCCTACTAAAATAAATTTTAA
>DWJK01005042.1:0-11448 GCA_018248815.1 Croniades pieria auraria
CTTTCTTGAGTTATAAAATTACAACGAAAAGTGGCATTGATTTATATATATATATATATATATAATGGTATAGAGGTTTTATATTATTTGTTAAACAATTTTGTACACTGAGAACAAAAATAGACACAAAAACGTACAAAAGAAATGTTGTACAGTTTTATTAACACCTCGACTCGTACAGTATTACAAACCATTATTACCAAAAAAAGAGCTGTATACATATATACTGTATATATACACACTGTATATATATACTCATTATTCATTTCCGCACAGCTGTGTCCTAGGTATGTTTTCTTTACAATCTAGCAATATTCATTTTTAGTGTTTCACATTGGTCACACCTATGTCAACAACGCTATTGCAATTGCTCTGATAGATCATTCGGTTACTCATTTTTAATCATCATCATCAGCTCGTCTAATGCCCCTGCTGGACAAAAACCTCTCGTGAGGGGTTTTGCCCATAATCCCCATGCTGGGCATGCATTTTGATTGCATTACATTATCTCCAGTAACATTTCAAAGGTATATGTTGATTAGTATGTACACAGTATAGTACAAAACTTTGCAAGCTTTTTAATATAAATATTGCTTATTATTGATACAATTAGTCTAAAACATGTCAATATATTGCATTAGAGACTACCGATACATATTGCGCATCAGGACTGTTTGATACCAGCTTTAATAGTATGTTAATGTACATTGCAAATATTCGATATTATATATGTGTATGTGCCGTTTTAGTATACAACGCTGCAAATATATTATTTTCATACAATCGATTATCTATAATGCATGTAACAAACAAACAACCCTCTAAATAAGCCATCAACTTGTCTTTATCAACAGATACCATATATTGAACGAGACCTTAAAAAACATTTATGGAAAATATAAGATCTATCTGTCTCACCTGAAGTTTCCTCCACGCCCTCTGCCCCTAAAACCGCCCCCGCTCTCGTCGTCTTCACCAGACTCTTCGATACCTAAAGTTTCGCCCAGGTCTTTCGCGAGTTCAACTGCATTTTCAATATTCTCACTACGACTCGTATCACTAGCGTCTTGTGTGTCCATATATTCCTCATCCATTTCGTTAATAAGTCTTTTTAATACCTATTTAACACCTATGTCCACATGCCTAGAGGTTTTTCGTTTCATAAAACCGAGAACCCACTGCACAATGGCGGAAACAACATTGTCGTTTCAAAATGGCTGCCGAAGGATGGCTTCTAATAGGGCTGCCGTTGTATAATTGTAACTATTCGATTAATACCGATTTTTGATATAATAAACTTCATAACATTAAAGTTTGGCTATTTTAATGTTAAATATTTGCTTTTAATAAAATGTAATTTGTATTTTAATCAAAGGCCAGATTATTTCATACCTGTTAGATTGCTATCGAATATATCGACATCACCAAGGCAAGCTTTTCTGTAACCCCCAGTAACCAATGTTACTACTATTCGTCTTATTCGTGAAAATGCGCTTATATAATTCGTTATAGTTACCTACAGGAACGGATTTGGAAGTCTGGAGGTCCTGGGGCAACCAATGAGGCCTCTAATTACTTTGATCAGGCCTGATATCACTCAATATGTAGTATTAATCCATTTGATTAAAAATGTATCGGTTCAACTCACGTACGTTTTTCAGGATTGCCCGACTAGTTTCGGACCTGTACGAGGTCCTTCCTCATGAGCTCCCGCCGCTTGCAGCGAGGTCGCGACGAAGACTGCTGAGGCTCCTTTGTTATGGGTAAAACAATAATATTTATTAAATTACTTTCAAACCGATTTGTTTCATTTTCGTTGTTCATACATCTGGTTTATTTGGCAATACATAACCTAAGTTAGGGAACTCAAATGAATATTTTATTAGATTGAGTTCCACGTAACGACATGAAATATATCGAAACATGTAAGATATAACATTTGCCGTGATATGTGTGTATTTGATATATCCAATTTGATATGCAGATTCGTTTTATTATTTCAACATTTACAGACAATCCTATCTTATTTGTTTTGTTGAATATTTTGTAAAAATGAAATGTACTACTCGAACAGTAAGAGAATAACAACGAAATGTGGACAAATGAACAAATAATCTCTAAAAGTCATTTTATGTGTGATAGCAGCCCAGCAGTGGGATGCAGTTTTGAAGTCATAAAAATGGAATTTGCTAGCATTTTGGCAAATTTTAACAAATTGCCCAGAATTTGTAATATCCACTAGCAATTAGCTTATTTACTTATATTGATAACATGTTTCCGTAAGACATTTTGGCTATATTTACCATTCTTAAGTGCAACACAAAATATGACCGTTTCTTTGATAGATAGGATAAACCCTTTTTTTGTTAACGGGGGGAAAGCTTCAGAAGGTACCCGGTACGCCGGGAATTATACCGGATTATGTGGGACTGTTACCGTACTGAAACCCTTCCATGGCCTTTCTCGGCGCTAACAGGCATCTCCAACGGAACGTACCGGTGTCCTTCTAACGCAACGCCCCAACGGGCCCAACACCCGGGAGATGCATAGTGCCTCTTCCTATGCCCTCCGATTCCCATGACGATATGCATCCTTCCCGGGATCGCCACCTGAACGGTTCGAGTTTCCACTCTAGCCGCTCGCAACCCCGGAAGCCTCGTTTAAGTAGCCTCTTACGACAGACAGGAGATACCCTAGCTAATACTCTGGTTCCCAGCTACAGAAACCAGACACGATAAACCTGACAAAATTTTTAAAATCTAAAAATCCTTCATAAACGCCCTTCGAACCATTTCTCTGTCCGGCGAGTTCGGAAACAAAACAAACAAACCACCGACGTATACGTGATTTCTTGAAAAACTTGAAATAGATTTGCATATATTTAAACATAGAACAGATAGCAATCTCCACGCCACACGTCCTCGGCCTGAATAAACTTCCAAATCGATTCCGCAGCTGGGAGTGACGCGGCTAGATAAGGTTTACACTCCTTCGTTCCTAGATTTGCATAGAGAATATCAAGATGGAAATTCAATCTGGCGTATACCTACCCGTGTAATGCTTGTTCTTGACGTAAGGGGAAAACGACAACACATATTTTATTATCATACATAAGAGATGTGTACCAACTGGGATATTGTTCTAAATGACTGAAATAAATAAATTCCATGAGATAAAACATTGATTTGACATAAAGCACATTAAAAAAAAAAAATCTTAAGGTGTGTGAAGTCTGCCAACCCGCACTTGGCCAGTGGCACACTATGGCCTGAATCCTCTCAATATGAGAAGAGACCTATATTCCAACAGTGGAATGATAAATGGGTCGATTAATATTTATTATATTTGTTTCTGGTCTTAAGTAGGAAATCCTGTACCTTAGTAGAATAATACTACAATACTATTTACTAAATACAAAACAGATTAATGTACCAGTTTTCAATGCCATAATGGTGGGATGCTTTTGGCATAATAGCAATCAATTGTTGTACCTTATAAGAGCAGAAAAAGTACAAGAAATAGTTTTATTTTCGTCCGCCGAGCAACTTTAACTTCGTTTAACTTTTAACTTCGTTTTTTGCGACTGTGATAATTACTTTAGTGAATATTGTGCTTTTATCAACACATTGGACGATCGATCAAGCAGTTGGTCGCAAGGGCGCGTAATTTGATACACATTGGAATGTGGACACAAATAAAATCACTTAGCCGGAGAGTGGCGTCCTGTGGAGAACATCTACCGCTCACTGCGGCCCACGTTCAAATAAATTGAGGCTAGAAGAGCCGGGCGGAACGTGATTAACGCGAATTTTGTTTCTGGAACTTTCTGTGTTTTACTTTTAAAATATGACAAAGCTGACAGTGACATTCGCGACTGACGTTCTAAGCTTGTTAGTAGCGTCTTCTGTTAAGCAAAGAACTTCTTTCAGCAAGTTGGTTTCTTTGTTCTTCGGTAATTGGTCTGGTTCTTTGTTGCACTCGAATTGCTTTTTATATTTTTTATTCCTTAAGGCCATCTATTTTTCATCTTGTTAGAATTTACTTAAGTGTCAAGTCATTTGGATTTTAATTAAATAAAATATTATCAGCCTTTTTATCTACTTATGTATCTGGTTTTTAAAATGTAGGTACTGCATGTTTTGTAATCTTTTATATTTACCTCATATGTTTGATTTTCGCGTTCGCAAGTGTACATAAAATTGAATAAGGAACGTAGATCGTTTATTCAGAAAACACTGAAATAGTCCGTAATAAAAATCCGAGACACAAAAGCTTGACGCTTTTACGGTCGATTTTCAATAGTGAAAATTCGTAGGAAATTAATAGGGCATGAAATTGTTCCAGGAAATAGACGAAATTTGTTTGTGAAAGCCGCTCGTATTGTAAAATTTAGATATAATGCGTCCTTTACCTGCTTATAGTGGATACGATGGTGTCGCATTTATCTTCGTGAGCGACTCTACAGCGCCTGTTTTACGTTGTGTTCTGAAAAATATTCAGCTCTTGTGCCTGACAAAAATAAGGTGCGGTATTTTATTAAGAAAATGTGAGCAATTTATAGCTGACAAGATTTCGCAAGTGACTTCTCAAGCGCAATATTTTTTTATGGACCGTTTTTTAGGGGCTTAGTAATTTAATTTTAATTAAATTAAAACTTCGAACACAAGGATGGACTTCGCCAAATTAATCCGAAGAAGCAAATACGCGCTTATTTTAGGTTCCAAGAACTGTTCATTAAAATTATATTACTGTGAAAAAAAATTTTTTTTACACTTTTTGTTAGAAGATATAAGTTTTTAATACTTACAAATTCTACTTTGTATTCACAGAATACGGATGCACTTTGACAAATAGATGTAGTTTCTTTAGAACAAAGTGGGTTATATTTCGTTCCCACAGTGTAAACGTTTATAGAATTAGTAAGTAGGGATTTCGTAAAGTGTGGTGTGCGAGCTGATGGTGTCGTTTTTCATGTCATATCGTTTATAGTAATTATTTACACCCATTTCTCATATGAATTATTAATAATGTATTTGTTTTCAATTTTAACTAAACCAAAAGGCTGACAGGGAATTTTCAATATAACTATGCCTAACTTGTTAATTGGCTTTTTATTAAATATTTATCGGATTGAGCTGAAATCAGTCGTAGACATTAAACTAGTGCAACGACTGAATTAGAGACCTAATATCTTTCTGTGATTGTTTCCTTCAAACCGGGACACAAGAATGATGACCTTGCATTTGACCCTTGGACACAGGGTCGAACAATGTATTCGTTACACGTACCGTTGGATCAATAAGGCATTGTTTTTGGTCGTAAATTCAATCACCGTTAAAAAATATTCCAATTTGCAGTGACTGTCCTGTTTTTTTTTAGTAAATTTGTTAATACATCTTACGAAGCCTAAAAATGTCAAAATACCGAAAATGGTCAAGTAATGAAGCCATACCCCGAGTAGTCAGCGCTGGATAATTGACCGTTAAGGGTAAAATTAAATGAGGGACTATACAGGATGCAATAGTGAGACGTCGTGGTCGACAGATCGCTGGGCGTTTTTTGATTGTTTTTGAATTCTCCGACAGACGGGTAGACATATTCGACAAATTTGTCGGTAGTGACGAAAATACTGGTAGAAGCCGATCCAGGATTACAGTATCTAAAAAGCTTAAGGATATCTCAAATCGTAGGACACGCTCAATTCCAGATGTAAAACGCAACATTAAATATACATGTTCCTTACTTAATTACAACGTACAGCTAAAAAGGTAGATCTTAAGTTACATACAGTTTATTTTGCGTTGGTTAAAGGTAAAATCTATCTAGTATAGAATTTAATGAATGATGTTACTCTGTGTTGCTAATTAAATCATCAGTTGTTTTACCTAGAACTTGCTGCAAGGTTCTGTTGCTGCAGCAAACCAAGTTGTAACATAAAATTTACGTCCAGAGTGGAATAATTATCGTAGCGATAATTATTCCAGCCCGATATGTATATAAAATAGATACTGGTCGATAGATATTGGAAGTCGTATTGGAAACGTCCCTAGCACGTACGTAGGCGTTAAAGGCAAGAAGAGATTAAAATATTATCGACAGAAAACGGTACTAAATTTATTAGAATATTGGACTACGTTTCATAATTTGTAGTATAAAATGCAACGGCCCAGATGGATACATATACTTATAATAATGTATACCAGGATATGGGAAGTCAGTTAAAATGTACGGTGTAAAGTTCTGAGAAAAAGAACTGGCAAAATAAAATGGCCAACACATTTCACTCGGAATAGTTTAAATAGAAACATGTAAAGATATGTTCACTGCATAAGTTAATACGATTCATGAATAACTGTATTTTAATATATGATATATTTCCTGTCGTACCTCGCCGTGTCTGACCGACTTGCGACATATTTGTCTACATTATAACCGAATAAGTATTCAAGTGTAGTTCTTAGTACAACTTCCACCAGCCAAATCTCTGATAATCTTGGGACATAAATATAAACCTTATTGCGTTGTAATAAGGTGTATGAAAGCCGTAAAATTAATTTTGATCGAGGTATGAAATGGTCTCACGTCCTTGCTAGTGGCGCCGCGTGGTGGCGATTCATATGTACTTCGTACGGCTGTCTCGTGCCCTTGTTACCACAACACAACATTACCCATGAATTATGAGTTTATTTTGAACATAACGCTGAATCATATTATATGCGTAGAAAACATGAATTTGCACGTGTACAATGCGAAACAAAGGGAGATTATAGGATTGCTAAGGTTTATATAAAGTTCTGTTCACACTTACCCCTTCTAAGTAGGATAACACGATGAGATAACTTGTTATGGAAATTATAGTGCTTGATAAAACAGCATTAATTCATATACACATACTAATTTCAGTGAGACATTTTCATGAGACAAATAGAAAAACTGAGTTGCATATCAATCAGTGTGATTGACAACTTAGTAATATTTCCGGCCGAGTTTAAATAGTTAGTGCAGCCCACGCTAATTACGAACGCGATAAAATAATGCAGGACTTATGTTATCTCTGCTAGTGCTCTCTGCCTACCCTGTAAGGGACTTGTCGTGAAGATATGTATGTTATCTCTAACTAACTAACTTTTAGCGCGTTTATGTTTTTTTTTCTAAGCTTCTAACACAATAATTATGAAGTGGTACCAAAGATGCTTATTATTATTATTATTACCAAAGATGCTTTAAAAAACGTTGCGGTCATTCAACTGTTGTAACTAAAAGACCATTATTCGTTATTCATCAGCTCCTTAGAAATTATTGATATTCTCATACGTTAAGTGTTCCTTAGTTCGACGATCTGTCAACCGTTCTATGGATCTATGAAGTACATAATTATGTACATATACTGGGAAATACTAACACAAATATTTATTATAATCCAAACCCCTGCCATTAAAGAAATCTGGACATAAAATAGTGTGAGTCCAGAACAATATGACTTACAACTTTATTACATGTCACACATATCTAATTTCAAGTCTCCTAATCCCTGAAGTATTGCTTCAATAACAGAAGTCGTATCAATTATATAGACACAAAATAGACTCAGTTTATTACGACTCGGAAACAATTAACTTTGATAAATAAGACTTTAGACTTACTTAGATATCATAAATAACAGCATAATTGAGTAGTAAATCAAAAGCAGATTATCGTGTGTTCAAAAGTAAAAATAGTTATGAGAGAATGCAAAATATTAATACCAATTCAAGAGGGATCGACTTTATTCGAAGCGACAGGCATTAAATGAGTGGTCGCACCAAGTTGGGATGTTGCGATTATCAAAGTGAATTATCTCCCCAACAGTAAGGGACAACCCGTTAAATGCGCACTGCGCTCTAACATCTTAATATTCGAAGGGCCGTGTCGACCCAGCATGACGTAAACCCAACACATTGTAATCATTTCTCCTCGGAGTGACACCTTACCTGGAAGTTTTAGACGCACTCGGTTAAAATTAAAAGAATCATAAATTTTTGTGTTCAAATAAAGTAATCAATGTAATAATATATTTAATCCAAATGAAGGGGCAGAAAGATTTTTTGGATTTTTTTTCGTTTAATTTCACATCTGGTACATGATGCTTAGTGATGGTGATAGTCTAGTGGTTAAGAATTCAGCCTCTCACTCCGGGGGTGCTGGGTTCAAATCCACGGCGCGCACCTCTTTACGAAAGTGCGTTTTAAATTTAAATATCACTTGCTAGCGATAAAGGAAAACATCACGAGGAAACCTGCACACCTTAAAATTTATAAAAAAAATGATAATTCTAAGATGTGTCAAATTTCCCAACACGCACTTGGCCAGCGTGGTAAACTATGGTCTTAACCCTCTCAACATGAGAGATGACCCATATTCCAACAGTGCAATGATAAATGGGTCGATTATTATTATAATATGATGCTTCACGCTCTTAGTCACATATTAAGATGGAATTCGTGGAGACAATCAGCCAGATCTAAAGCAAACAATTAAACTTATCACCCACCTGACAGGGGGTGGAATCCAGAACTCTTGACGCAAAAAGCTGCAATTTGCAGGTATATCCTTAAGGAGTCTTCAAAAATACCTACAGATCGAGAGCGACGGTAATCGCGAGATCTATTCTGGGCCAGCTTTGGGAGGTCAAAAGAGTTGTAGGGCTGTTAACAAAGACGTGGTTACAGATTGCAAACGATTTGCACAGTGGAGCAACTCCGGGCACGGGAAGTACTTGATTTACTACACAAAATTCCAAAAAATTCAGATGACATGTCAAAAAGGAAAGGTAAGTGTTATACATAGGTAACAATCATTAAAACTTGTTCGAGGCATGTAGATTTGTTTAAAACCTCTTATCGCACTTGAGTCTTTGAACAACATGATAGAATCAGTCAAGGATTAATTGAGAATTATGACAGTAACACTTTCCCAGAAATATGAGAAAAAAAGAGTCGAACGCAAAAATAAAACAAACGAATAAAAACAAAAAGTTCACATGATTATACATAAAACGGAGGTAGGCGTAAAACTATAACAGCTATCACGTGCTTAACGAAAATATTTTAAACTGTATTGACTTAAACGGCACATAAAATCGAAATTAAAAAGACAGTATCGATATCAATTATGTGTTAAGATCCTGTGCCTTGTAACGGTTCGACAGTCTGTCGAGTTGGCGTGTGACAGGGGTCTTCTACAAACTTCAACGTAATCCAACCGGGCGGCGACGTCACGTCGATGCGCGTAGAAAGTCAACCTTTACGATGGTCGAGTGAACAAAACAAAACAAGTTAGACATGTCAATGCCCACGCCTTTGCTACGGTAACCCGATATAAGCAGACGGATACATTTAACACAACTGAGAGGTTCGCAAGCGGTTGGGACTCGCGTGAGAGCAGGGCATTAAGCGCGGCGATGAGCGATGCGCTACCCGAAGGACGCAGCCGATAGTTCGGCGCACGTAACTTACTTCGCGACTATTATCTCGCTTGCGACTACTAGATGTCACGCATTCCGCCTCGTACACCTCACTTATATAACAATTTTATGGACGTAATAATTTTGAACTAAGTTACTCGATTTGAATGATAAAAGTTACGACTGATACCAACGGGTTGATAGATCACAAAATATCAGAGCCTTGCCATAAAAGCCTCACTGTGCACGCAACCTTACCGTCCCATCCGCTCGCCCGTGTCATGAAAGAAGATACTTTAATATCCGATTCATTGTTCTGTTACAAATTTGTCAGTGATCTTTACATTAAACTTTTTCTCTTTCAAAACTTGAGACGGGTTCATAATCCCCTGGTGCGGCCGGCACTTGTGAGTAAATCTTCATCACATAAAATGAGGACCACACGTATAACAATATTTAGTATCTTTTAAATGGTATCATAGATAAACTGGTTTTAGGAGTTTAAAATAATATATGACAACGATTACTGTATCATGGTATATTATCGATACGTTGTTTCCTATTTCTAACATTTTTAGTATGTTATTCTACACCTGTTGTTGGGAATATTCTCAGAACTTTCTAAGATCCTGGTATCATGTTAAGTGTCACCATCGCTAAAATTCCTGGAATAAAATATTTATTTATCGAATAAACATTCAATATCTCCTACGATATGATAATTTATTTATTTTATGCAGCATAATATTGAATTGAAAAGTTGTTCAAATATATTCTATGACTTGTACATGTCAAAAGCTCAACGTATATTCGTAAAAGTCCCTTCAAAATTAGATTTGTAGCGTAACATCTATACAAATTGCATTAGGCTTGTCCGAATCAAATGAATAAAAACACCTATACGTTATGTTGACGCATGTTTTCTTCACCGGACGACCCTTCTGCTTTATTGCCTTTATTTGAGGTTTAAACAAAAAAAACGGCAGAATACACGAATAAAGTAAACCGCAACAAAATGTCGTAATAATTGTTCACATTCTCTACATTTTCTACTTTTGAGACACTGGCTTTTATTTTATGAGTAATATGCAAACGAACGCACGACGTATTCAGAACAGTAGATTCAAACCAATTAAACGGCAAAGCATGACAAATGAATACAGTATTATGTAAATAGTATAGAATACTCTTAATTGTCTACACCACTAGTACACGAAGTTCCCAAAAAATAACAATGTGATTAAAATCAAATTTAGTGAAAAGATTGATTGTAATATTAAATTTAAATTCCTCTTACAACTTGTGAGAACTGTAATTTCTTATTATAGTTATTAATATTTTGCTTCTGTCACGCAACGGGTTACCTCGGGGCATGTCTTGATGCTCTGACGTTGGGCAGGCCACGGTTACCATCTCCGAAGATAATTTCGGCTAATTTTCGTAATTCCGCATAATTTTTATTCGAAGTGCATGTTGTGGTCAAGTTAACTCCATTATGTGTTTTCGGGAATTCCTCCCGATCTAACCCTAGATGCCTGCGAGCGGTACCAGTAATGAGATTGGGGTATGCTTTTGTGGAAGCCATGTAACTACCTACCTTTTTAAGATTTGTTAAAAATCCATCGAGCTTCCGTTCAACATAATTATATTGAATACGTTGAGAATAAATTTAAATTTCATTTTATTACGTGTGTATCAGAAAAATATGTCTATGAGTTTAGTTTGAAAAATATTCCATTTGACTGTAACCAACCGCTAAATAGTTTTATGCATAGCCATTGTCAGGGAAATTATGAACACGAAATGGCTGACTAGATACTATTTACGTAATGAAACTAAGTACTAAAAGCACTTTTTCATAAAGCGCTTGAATAGTAGCGAACAAAGCGAATTTAGCTAGGCAAATATATGTATATATATATATATATATTTTAAGCAGTGATGGCCTAGTGGTTAAGAATTCAGCCTCTCACTCGGGGTGCTGGGTTCAAATCCATGGCGCGCAC